>CAJHQP010004238.1:0-57748 GCA_905132765.1 Moricandia arvensis | reverse complement strand
GAGTTACTGGTGCACATGTGGTTATACTCTTCTTTTGAATCTTGTTGACATCCTTAAAGATTTTCATCATCTCTTTCTCAAAGTTGTCACAGATCTCTTGGACATTAAACCGACGAAAAAGCCTCTTTTGAGCAGCTTCATCTCTAGATGATTTAAACTTCTCTCTGCACCTCCTGTTTGGAATCTCTTGTGGTTTTCCTTGCCTTTCTTGCACAGTAACAAATAAATAAAAAGTATTCAACAAATTTCGAGATGAAAATTTAAAGATAGCTTGCTGTTGGGATTTTTCTTTGCTACTCTTCTTGTGAAGTCCAAACATCTTAACCTGAAAATTCTCAACACAAAAGGTTAACACATATAAAAAAATTCCTCACACTCTCAAGTGTTTAGATCTCACCCACTTAAGTGTTTCTTTCAGATTTTAGTGGTCACTCAAGAGTCTCATCTCAAAGTTCTAAGAGCACATATAAAGTAATCCAATGGATTTCTCCAAGCACACAAGAGATAAAACACAAGATAGAAAGATAAGAAAATTGGTTTTAAAATCCGTATTAACTACTCCAAAGCTGGATTTCTTCTCAGCCAGCACGATTTCTCTTCCACCACCTAGACAAATAAATCATTTGTTTCTTTTTAATAGATCTTTTTTCTTTTTTTTTAATCGAAAAATGGCGATAGGTAAGGTAACGGCCCTGATTTGAGATAGAAAGAAGAAGAAGAAGAAGTATTTTAGAAGTGCAAGATGAGAAGATGAAAAGATAGTACCGGTTGAGTGGCTCTGATACCACTTGATACGTTCTACATACATACATGATCATTCAATCAGACTAAGGGGATATGAACTCGCCAAAGAGAGAACTGGTGGATCGAATAATGACACAAGAGGGGCTGAAAGTCTCTTGATATTACCAGACTTCACTTGTTGCTTGATATGATGCACAAGTCTAACAAAATAATGGTTTTTAAACGTTGCTTGATATGACGCACAAGTCCAACGAAATAGAGAATGCTTACTTGGAGGAAACTCAACAAAAAACAAGAAGTGTTCTAAACAAAGAACAAAGAGATAAACTCAAATAAAAGGGGGAAAATCAATGATTTATTCCGTGGCTATTAGGCCCTATTTATAGGATTACAAGTTGTAGAAATCCAAAGAAGAATGTTCTAAAACCAAGGCATAGAAGACCGAAAACAAAGACTTGACTACATAAATGTGTTGACTAAAAACAAAGACTAGATCTGGTCTTCCACACGGTTTTGCTTGTCGTGGGACTCTCCTTTGACTGGTTGGTCGAAAATATTCCAAGGAATATGTTGTTTACTTCTTGGGAAAAGTTGTAAACCATAGAAATGTTTGGATCAACATTTCGGCCCAAATGCAGTCCAAAACAAGCTCATTCGTCAAGCATATTCTCCTTAGATTTTTTGATAGTTTTGGCCCATGGACATGACTTAGAACCTTATAGAGATTGGTTTGGTTCATCAGAAAGGGAGTTGACTGATTGTATTTTCTCTGGTGGCCGAACTAGCTCGCCCAGGTCGTCCAAATAAGTATTAATCTAGATCACCTCGTCTAGGATAGTGTCAGTCCAGCTAACTTGAGTATTCAGCTCATCCAAGATAGTATCAATTAGCTCATCCAGCTACAAGGAAGTGTTGGTCCATCTCACCTGAATGTGCACATGTCTGAATTCGCAAGAATTGAAGATCACCTGGTTTGTAAATGGCATAACTCCAACATCTGAACTCTGTTTGATCTGATTATTCTTCAAGGAGCTCCATAATTGAGTTGAAAACATTCTCCAAGTGGTTGCATGCGTAGAAACCTCGTGGTTTGAAAGATATGAGTCAAACAATGAATCTATATCTTTACTGCTTCCCATGATCAAGCCATGCATGTCTGTTTTGCCCGATGTGCTATCCAAGGGCGCATCACTATGTCACCAAAGTTGACTTACTTTTTTCGTCACACATCCGTTTAGAACTCCAAGGTTAAGTGTGCTTGAGCTGGAGTAATGAAAGGCTGGGTGACCTATTGGGAAGTGATTCGCGATAGTGTGCGAATGAGGCCAAACCACGAGAAAAGGTCTGGTGGTGATTGCTTGCCCAGTAAAATGGTTTCGAACCTTGAAAAATTTACACACCGACCATTGGAACGACATTGGGTCCACGGTCCGAAAGAACAGGCGTGAGTGGCCCATTAGTCGTGGGTTGTCAGAACGTTACAAGATCTCACCCTTTAACAATTCTTCCACAAGATAAATTGTCACCAATTGAGCTGCAGATCAATTGGTAACAATTTGTTATGCGGAAAAGTTGTTAAATTGTGATGTATTGAGTTTGAGGAACGCCAAACGCACCAATAACCTATCTAAAAAGTCGATGAAAGCTCACAAGTAAAGGGTTAGCGTCGGTACTTTGCAAAACTAGTTTCTATCCTACGGGACGAATTGTCATAAAGTATTGCTCTGATGCTGCTTTTATATAATAAATTAAAATTGTCAAACATAACATTTAGACTACAATTTTCTTTTTGTCACAGCATATAAAATAATTTTTATAGTAGGTATCGCAAAAAACGAATTGCTAGTACCAATGCAGTAAAACACCGTATTATTTGCGAAGTGATTTTCGTAACAGAGTTCCCACGCTAAAAGTTTAAGTAGTCAATATTGTTTATGCCTTAATGAATAAAGTATATAAATTATTCAAAAATAAAAACGAGTTTAAAGTATTTTATTAGATGAATGATTAAAACTAATAATAATAAAAATTATTCAAAATCTAAAAATTATTTAAAATAAAAAGATAATTCTGCTATATATATATTGTCTTTTTATCTAATTTTTTTTAAATAAAAATTATAAATTAAAAAAAAACCACAGAAAACAGAAAACATAAAATACATAGCTAAATATTAATCAAGTAAAATTATTAATTTTTTATAATTGAGTGAATTTTAAGATTGATTTATTAATAATAAATATAGTATATATAAGAACTTTCACATGAAATTCAAATAAAATATAAATAATAATTTAATTTTATAATTTTAAAATTAGTAATGTATATATTAATAAATAATTTTATAAAATATTTATGCTCGTAAATGTGGCTAACCCACTTAGTAAGTTAAAATATGAGTACACATATTCCACGTATGAGCATGTTTTACCATTTTAATAAATATTCCAAAAGTTTTATATTCACAAATTTCAATTACAAAAGATGGCCAATTTTAGCGACCATTTCAACTAATTCTTAGGAATTTGTAACAAAATCGTTGCAAAAGCGTTAATAAAGATTGTGAAATTGTCAAAAATACCATTTTCTTTGTACCACTTTTCAAAAATACTTTAATCACTTTTACCATTATTTTTTAAGAGGAAAGACACACTTATAACTTTTAGGTTAATTAATCTAAGACTTAGAGTTTAGAGTTAAGGGGTGGTGTAGGGTGGGGTAGGGTGGGGTAGGGTTTATGAATATAAAATTTAGGATTTTAATTAATTTTAGAAAAAAATTTCTCTTAAAAAGTAGTATTTTTGAAAATATCTCTTTAATGAAAGTAAAAATGAAAAATGGTACAACAAAACTGGTAAACTTAAAATTCTCCCACGAAGATTTAAGCATTTCAAAAACCATATCAAAGTCTTGAGTTCATGGCGAAAATTCTTTATGGGCTTTCCAATGTTTTATTTGAAAGAGACTGTGAAGCTACTGTAGTTTACTCTTCGTGGAGCAATATAATAGAATATAAAATTATATATTTTAATGTAATTTAGGAATCAAATCAGTAGTCCCTGGCGGTTAATGTCTGCTTGTATATAATCTTATGTCAAGATAATAGACACCAGACTACCTATTGGGATTATAACTTAACAACAGTTCAACACACAGCTTTCACATACAAATGTGTGTCAAGAACTGGTGGAAGGAGAAATTTGATAACATAATCTTTATGAAACATCTTTATTTCTAGTATGGTTGTGTATATGTAAATATTAAAAGAAATTGATTTAATTATTTATATTATCATACTGCACTTATTTTAAAAATAATCTAATGCTTTCAAAACACTAATAAAGTATAGTTTTAAAATTAAATGTGATTATATTACTTTAACTTAGTTGCTAGTACACATTGACAAGATTAACTACGTGTTTGCAATGTACATACAAGCTTTAAATTTAACCGGTAAAATAGACTCAATAGATTTAAATTAAACTGAAACAATTTATGACTATTATATCAATTTGGATCAATTATTAGCCTCTTAAATTGATTTTTTTAAAACTTGTATTTATAATTGCTTTTCCATTTAAACACCTTTTAAATTAGTTTTTGTAATAATCTAATCGAGCAAACACTATTTTTCAAAATCCAACTCACTAAAGGACCAATTAATGTTAGTAAATTAGTAAAATGTATAATATAATGTTATAAATTTTGTACTTATCAATGGACATTTTGGTTTATGTTCTGAAATATAATATCTAACTAAATTCAAAAGGAATAACTTAAGTTAGAAATAAATCACAAATAATAAAAAATTAACAAACATAGTACTTTTTTATGTAGTTGTATTTGACATATCACTCGGTTACTTGGCTTATTTCGACCTCGAATCCATGGAAGTGAAAAAACAATGAACCAAACGGAACAGATGGAATACATGGCTATGTGGATCCTCAGACATATATGAAATAAGGATGGACTTGTTCGCTTCTTCTTCACCAAGCACGAAAGCTTATACACCCGAAGGAAGAGGGTTCTATGCTACTTTTATGATCGGTTGATCAGGTTGACTCTCAAAAGTGAGAAATTGGATAAGTGTAATTGAAGAAACTAAATGAGACAAAGATAAAAAGAAAAAGAAAAATTTTCATACAATACTGTACTTTTGTTTTAGAAAACAAAGCTTATACAACCATATATATATATATATATATATTTGGTTTTAGGTTTGAAAACTACATAAACCATGATTAGTAACTTAAAGAAATTAAAGCTAAGTTCATTGGTATAGCCCAACTAATCATCCCCTATACCAACTAGTATTGATTATTGTCATTGTTCCATTTTTTGTTTCCAGTCGGAATATTAATCTTAATCAAAATTTAAGAGATTAAAATAACATACTTTTATTCAAATGAAGTATAAAAAATTCATTAACATTCTAAAACAATATCAATTCTGACAGTAATGCTAGGACATGTGTTAATGTGGATTTGCTAGTTTTTTCGGATTTTACCGGGCTCACCAACCTGAACGGATTTTACATGTCGTTAATATAACTAGGAAGCGACCTCGCACAAATGTGGGGTTTATCATTTTTGTTTGAGAAATTGTCAAAAATATCACTTACTTTATATTTTTTTTAAAATATTTTAATCACTTTTATCTTTATTTTTTAAGAGTAAAAAATAATCTTATAACTCTTGGTTTAACTAATATAGGACTTAGGGTTTAGAGTTAAGGGGCGGTGTAGGGTAGGGGTAGGTTTAGAAATGTAAAATTTACGATTCTAATTAATTTTAAAAAAATTACCTCTTAAAAAAGTGGTATTTTGAAAATGTCTCTTTAATGATAATAAAAATGAAAAATGGTACAACAAAAGTGGTAAACTTGAAATTCTCTTTCTTTTGTTTTCTATATTTGGTTGTACATTTATTTTTCATACATATTATATTTAGAGTACAGTTCTTATGTTATAATAATCACGCTAGTTTAAGATACTAATTTTGGATAAGATCATATGTATATTTAGATCAAAAGTATTTATTTTTATAAATTTTACTTTTTATGGAAATTAAATTTTTTAAGTTAAATAAATTCAAAATATTTTAGAAATTTAAAGCAGATATATTAATATTTATCATTTTAATGTTACATCTTAACTTTAATACACTATCTTACAATCATATATATAGCTTGAAACTTAGAATATTATTTTTTACCCCTAATACATTTATGAAAAATTGTCAAAAATACCACTTTTCTTGTAACATTTTTCAGAAATACTTTAATCACTTTTACCTTTGTTTTTAAGAGGAAAAAATACACTTATAATATTTGGGTTAATTAATCTAGGACTTAGAGTTTAGAGTTAAGGGTTGGTATAGGGTGGGGGTAGGGTTTAGGAATGTAAAATTTAAGATTCTAATTAATTTTTTTTTAAAAAATATTACCTCTTAAAAAAAGATATTTTTGAAAATAACTTTTTAATGAAGGTGAAAATGAAAAGTGGTACAACAAGGGGAAATTGTCAAAAATACCACTTTCCTTGTACCATTTTTATTTTTTACCTTAATCACTTTTACCCTTATTTTTTAAGAGAGAAAACACACTTATAACCTTTGGGTTAATTAGTCTAAGACTTAAGGTATAGAGTTGAAGGGTGGGGGTAGGGTTTAGGAATGTTAAATTTAGGATTTTAATTATTTTTCTAAGAAAAATTGTCTCTTAAAAAATGGTATTTATGAAAATGTCTCTTTAATGAAGATAAAAGTGAAAAGTAGTATAAGGAAAATGGTATTTTTGAAAACTCTCCTACAACAAAAATGGTAAACTTGAAATTCTCTCCTCAAATAATCATTTTAAAGTGTTATTTATATAATAATATTTTTAATTTTTATAATTACCAAATAATTTTCAATAGTTACCAATTCAAAAAAATTCATATTCTATACCTTACCTTTAAATAATCACATTAATATATTATATATATGTACAACAAGTTAAACGTTTGTATTTATAGTACATATAGTTATAAATAATAAAACACAATAGATTCATGAACTGTACAATATAACACAAATAAATTCTAATTTTACCATAAATATCATACTACTTTTCAAATGTATTTCTAAGGATAACAATTTTCATAAATACTTTAAGTTTGTGATAAAAGATACTAAATCATTTATAAAATACTATAATTATATATAGAAGTTTATAAATCAAATCCATCTCTAAATACTAAATTCTAAACAATAATCACTAAAACATAAACCTAAATGTTAGGATTTTTTTATTGACTGTAGTTTTGAAAATAGTATCCAACTTATGATATTTTAAGTAATTTCTCCATTCTTAACTACTATCACAGTATTCATAATTTTGTTTAGTTGTAGGTGTAAAATAGAATTTATGTTCAATTTAATAATATTATTCTAGTTTATTGTAATATATTTAATAAATAAATTCTATTATATACTGAATATCTTAATATTTAATTTGGTAATATGTTTTAAAGTTAAAGTTACATTTATGTAAGTTAAGGTATGTATATCGATTTTTTTTGGAATGGTTTCTAGTGAAAATACAAAATATAAATTATTATATAAATAACCCTTTTGAAAATGATCATTCTTAACTACACCCACATTATTCATAATTTAATTTTGTTTTGTTTTGTATGTTTTTTTATTTGTAAACATTCTTCAAATTAAAAGCATGAGAATAAAAATAATACAAGCCATGTAAACTTACTCTTTTGGACCGAGCCCTAGAGTAAACCCATATTAAACCCACATCATAGTAAAACCAGAAAGATAATCAAAGAGGCCCACATCATAATTTTGTGTTTTTTTGTTAAATAGATTTTATGTTAAATTTAATAACATTATTCTACTTTATTTTAATATCTTTACATAACTGAATTCTATTATATACTGAATATTTATTGCAAAATATGTATTAAAGTTATAAAAATACATTTGTGTATGTTTAATTTTACTATTTTAACTAAATATAATTAAAATCCAAAATTTTATTTAAAAATATTTTAATATAGTCATTTCATATATTATTTTGTTGGAAATTGAAGATATTATTATCATGAACAAATCATTTATATGATTATGTTTAATATTATTAGCTAACTATTATAGTTACAAATACTTCACAGTTATTTATTCTTTTTAGTATTGTTTTTAATTAATTTCACTTTTATTTTAGTTAAAAAGATGTAATATATATTTATGTGTTAAATGGCTATTTGAATAGACTTTAATGTCTAGTTTAATGAAATTGCTAATGTAAATGTTTTAAGAGCACAGAAAAATTATCTTATTATATATATGATTGTCAAAAGGAAAATTGTCAAAAATATCACTTTTTGTAACACTTTTCATTTTTACTTTAATCACTTTTACCTTTATTTTTTAAGAGTAAAAACACACTTATAACTCTTGGTTAATTAATTTAAGACTTAGGGTTTAGAGTGGAGGTAGGATGTGGTAGAGTCTAGGAATGTAAAATTTAGGGTTCTAGTTAATTTAAAAAAAATTTGCCTCTTAAAAAAATAATATTTATAAAAATGTCTTTTTAATGAAATTAAAAATGAAAAATAGTGTAACAAAAGTGATAAACTTGAAAATTTTCCTCCGTCAGCAACAATACTCACAAATTGAGGACAGAAACCTAAAATATGTAAAAGGAATATTACGCGATGTGACCAAGAAAAGCTAGAGAAGTACGATTTGTTACAAACTTTAAGGAAAAGAAGCAAGTTCCCACCCTACAAGACACCTTGTGAATCTTTGGTGTACCCTCAAAATACAACACCAAATTAAATAACCATACAATACGGACATTGTAATAGTCCTCAATATAAATAAGGACGCATACGAGGCTAAAGAACAACCGAAGGAAAAATGGTTAATCGACGGCCACAGAAATGGTTGAATAAGGAAATTCAAATCAATTTAATTTATTGACCAGCTTGTCGTGATTGAGATGCTTGGTGACTAAGCTGCTCGCGATTGAGTTGCTTGAGCTGGTTGAGAAGTGGAAAATTTTTTAGTTGAGTTTGGGTCAAAGTAACGATACATGAAGATTGTTCGCGAAGTTTAGTGAATTGGAAATGCCACTGGTTCGGCTTAAAACATTCTAGTCGGACAAGAAAATAGTCGGTGAATTATTCTTAGGCTGTTAAAGTGAAATGGCCTTGGGAATGAATTACAAGTGATTTGGTTGGAGTAAATAAAGTTTTGGATGAAGAAATTAATGTTCGAGAGCTTAGAAATGCCGGTAAAAAGCTCAAAACTGTATGTGAATCAACCAGGTAGAGTTAAGTGTTTTCGGATAGCGGAAACTGGACGATAAATCATTTAGATGATTGTATGCTTCATGTGATGCGGATGAGTCAGCAAGAAGCTTGTCTGCTTGTCCCGCTGATGCAGCAGCTTCTGGTGAAACATATGGACACGTGTCGTCAAAGAGTGAAGATTATTGTCCACCTACTGCTACCTTCAGATACCTCCTGCTTCCTCAATGCAAGCATCTACAATCCCTTTCTCTGAACCCCTCACAACTATAAATATCCCCATTAGGACCATTAAGACTACCCACACCGAAATACACCTAAAAGCTAAACTCGACTTAGCTTATCTGACCCGGACGACCCGAATAGGAAACCCGAAGGTAAGATTTTGATCTTAGCTTATCCCTTTAGTTTTGTTAATCCAAGTATATAAATAAGTCTAGATCCCATTTCCGACTAGCGTGACAATGGGAATCTTCTTCTCATTTAAGTTTCAGGTGTTTGAGAACCGAAACTCTACCCGAAACCAAACCAAACCACCTGAACATAAAATCCTAGTGGGTCTATGTTAGGGTTGTGATTGTTGAGTGTGCAGTTAAGCGCATGCAAAACAAGGGTATTGATTGATGCATTGCTAGGTTGCATGTTTACAAATATGATGATATAATAATGATTAATGCGTGTGAAAGATATTTGGTTATATCGTTTGGACATTGGCTCGAGGGATATAACATGTTTGTGATATTGATATTGTGGTACATATACTTGTGTGATTGCGTTATACTGTCTGGGCCTTGGCTCAGAGGGTATAACATATATAGGATACATGATGAAATGATTAATTTATATCGTTCGGGCCTCGTTCGAAGAGTATAACATGTTTGTTGTGAATGAGTTATATTGTTCGGACATATATTGTGGTACATATACTTGTGTGATTGCGTTATACCGTATGGGCCTTGGCTCAGAGGGTATAGCATATATAGGATGCATGATGATATGATTGATTTATATCGTTCGGGCCTCGGTCCGAAGAGTATAACATGTTTGCTGTGAATGAGTTATATCGTTTGGACTTCGTCTTGGAGGGTATAACATGTATGTGCATGTGTTGTATCTGATTTGCTTGGTAAGGAACCCGACGTATTATGGGATGATTGATGATTATGTTGGTTGATGAAAATCCTCTGCCGGTGGTCTAGATGAGACTGTTTTGACAGATTCTCCAGCCAGTCTCCAAGCACACCCAAGCTGATAACTCGGTGTGGCTGCATGATGATGCAGTCAGGGGGGGGGGTTCGAACTACTATAAGTTGTGAGAAGTCTTTGTGACCAGCTTATAGTTTTGTTACAGTATTATCAGACACATGTTCAAACATCGTGAAGTCTTGGACTCAGAGTGAGACCCTTGACCGACCCGACAACTGGTCAGGTACCTAGAGGATATCTAGTGGATGAATTGTTGGTGTTGTTTAATTTGTGCACTACATATTGCTTGAAGTATTTGATCCTTGCTGCTTGATGGTTGTTGCATAGTACTCACTGAGCAAATTAGTTGATCATCAGACTCTTTGTTTTGCAAGTAACCCTTCTTAGGTTCCCTTTGGGGTTGGAGGAGCATAGTTGTTGGTACAGATTTGCTACCTTTTGCAAGCATGTACGTTTTGTAATAAGTTAGACATGGGTTGAATATCGGCCTAGCATGTATAGATGTTTTGATGTGGCTGAACCACTATATGAATAAGAAAGGTTTGTGATATGCTTGCCTTCCATATGATACTAGTCCTATTCCAAGACGAACTAATTAACAATTTCAAACCCGGGTTGCAAAGCATTAATTTGACATTCCTATGAAACTTGTTCTCGGACATTTGATCTTGAGATTTTGGATCTGATCTTGGAACCTCGGGTCGGATGTTTAGGCACGTGGTAGTAGCATCTTTAGTCTGGTTAAAGTTCTTTAGTTCGGAGTGCATGTTTTTATTTGATTGGTTCATGGAAAACTAATTAACTTTAACTTATTCCGAATCGGGAGCGTTACAAACATGATCACATCTATGAGCATTCATAACTAAATAGAGGGCAAGTGTTTCTCATCATTAAATAGCTCAGTTAACCAACCTGAAAGACTTGAAGCTACATTTAATTGCAATGGTATTAATAACGGTCTGGGCAATGAAAAATGCCCTTCTGTTTGTTACCTTCTCTTCCTTGATCATTCTCTACCATTTTAACTTAATGAGATTCTAAGAATTTTTGATATTTGAAACCTGAAAGATGGCCACGCCTTTGGTCTAGTGACCATGCCAATAATGAGATTTTCTTGAAGGGCAAAGATGACTCTATTCATGTGGTGATATTCCATACTTTGGATCGCCCATATCACCACTTTAACATGTAAGTCATTAGCGTCGGAAAAACCATTGAAAGCACGTCTAGAATGTAATAAAACCTCTTCTATGTGATTCCTAAGGACCCAATCCGCTCTACCCAAATTTTTAGTTTTTGAAAAATCCATACCAATATTGCATTTGTACCATATTTCTGGCAGCATCGACCACCTCTTGAAAATCCTAGATAGCTCCAGTATGTGTCCCCCTTTTAGCTCCCTTTCTAGTTGAGACGCTGTGAACCACATCACAACTTCCTCCTTAATATTCAGTATGATATTTGTAGTAATGAAGAATTTGCCATCAAACACCAAGAAATCTCTATTTTCCATATATACCACATGATCCACGAAAAATTCCGAATGATCTCTTTGGGTAGTTTGACTTTTACTGCCAAGTTGTTGAGGTAATGATAGTTTGAAAACAAATATGCTCCACTAATCCCACCTTCCGGTAGATGTGTATTCGAGAGAGCTCAAACTTGCCCTGATTCAACACAAGAGAAAAGGATGTGATTTGGGGTTTCACTTGGATATCATCATAGCTGGCAACATCGATCTAATTTCACTCTTATATTCAAAAGCAATTCCCCAACAAGTATAGCATTGTTCAAGGCATGCCATAAAAGTTCTCTAATCTTTGGGGAAGTCTCCACTTTCCACACTGATTGTTTTAAGACGTTCAAGGAGGGTTGAGCATTAACGATTTGTTTTTCCTTTGTTATATTCATCTGATCTAAAACCAGTATCCAGACCTGACATTTTCATTGCCAGAGATAGTATCACCAACACAATCAACCTTTGAATAGGAGTTCTCAACTGAGTATATGGCGATCAAGACTGACATGTCAAAGGCATATGATAAGGTCAAATGGGCATACTCAAAAACTTTGTTAGTTTTGCTCGGGTTTGATGTTGAATGGGTAGAAAAAGTGATTTTTTGTGTGAATTCAGTAACGTTTTTGGTTCTGAATAATGATCAACCATTTGGGAAGATCAAACTAGAACGAGGGTTATGTCAAAGGGATCCTTTATCGCCATTTCTATTTGTTCTATGCATAGACAAATAAAACTCACGGAATTCAGTTCTCTAACCAAGGCCCAATGATACATCATTTATTATTTTATAATGATAGTCTATTGGTTTGCAAAGCTACAGAGGAACAAGCAACAATGTTAATGAAGATCTTGGAATCTTATGGCATTGCAACAAGGCAAAATGTCAACTTACTCAAGTCTGCAATCACTTTTGGTGCCAAAGTGAATAAAGAATGTAAAGAAGCATTGAAGGTGATAACTAGAATTATGAAAGAAGGAGGATCTGGTACCTACCTTGGTTTGCCAGAATGTTTCAATGGATCAAAAACTGAGATGACGACGTACATATATATGACGGTGTTTATCTCATGGAGGCAAAGAAACCCTTCTGAAGGCAATGGCAATGGTAATACATGTATATGCAATGTCATGCTTCAGATTGACTAAAAAGGCATGTAATAATCTGACCAAGGCTATGGCTGATTTCTGGTGGAATGCACTAAAACATAAGAAGAAGATCCACTCGATAAGTTGGAAGAGAATGTGCCTATCCAAACAACAAGGCCATCTGGCTTTCAAAGACATTCAAGGCTTCAACCAAGCCCTTCTTGACAAGCAAGCTTGAAGGATTCTTGATCAACCTAAACCTCTGTTTGCTCGTTTTTTTTTTTCAAAAGTCGTTACTATGCTAAGACAGATTTTTAATGGTTAAATTTGGACAACATCCATCGTAAGCTTGGAAAAGTATCTATCATGGAAAGGAACTACTTAAGAAAGGCATCAGGAAACAAATTAGGAATGGGAAGTCCATATCGGTATGGTCTGAAACTTGGATTGTTGACAAGAAGATGCAGATGCCACTGATGAAAAATATACTTGTGGATTTGGAGCTAAAATTTTGTGACCTATTGGATTTTTAGGCAAGAATTTGGAGCATAGACAAGCTGGAATAACTATTCGATCTGGAAGATACTCAACGCATTTTACAGATGAAACTGGTGGTGGACCAGGAGGATTGTTGGACATGGGTCTATAACAGGAATAGTTGCTATTTAATTTTGTGAATTGCTTCTCTAATCAATTTTGTTTTTTTTTATATTAATGGGGAAATATTTGACGGGGGAAAATCTTTTTACAACAATAAAAAGAAAACTAGATGTACTTGGTTCAAAGTTAGAAAAAAAAAAAGAGTCAAACTCTCTAATTAGAATTTGCACATTATCTGACCAAATTAATGCTACTCAGCTATCGAACTCAACTCCACCTTAAACTTCCTCTTCCCTTTACCACCACGACCACCACCATAGACTCTTCCGCCGCTGCCATCTCTTTTCACTAGTGCTGTTCGTTTCATCGACGCAGCTTCCTGCGTCTGCGTCGGCGGCTATTTTTTTTATAAAGTTTGTTCGTTTGACAGACGCAGGTAGTTGCATCTAAACGCTGCGTCTGAACGCTGCGTTCAGCGGCAATAAACTTTGATCGCCGATATAATCAGCGTTTGCGACTAAAGTTTCTGCGTCTATAAGTTAATATACCCTTTTGTCCTTAAAACATTTCAGTATTTACAAAAAAACCTAGACCTAATTGACGCAGGACGCTTCATTTCATCTCTTCTCTGACGCAGCCACAAAGCTTTCTCATCCTCCATCTCAGGCTAGCTCTTGATCTCCATCTCTTATCTCCATCTCACGCGAGCTCTCTCATCTCCATCTCCGACGCCTCTCCACCTCTCTCTCGATCTCCGACACAGACCTAACTCTCGATCTCCGACGCAAACCCAGAGCTCTCTCTCTCTTCTCCAACGCAGCTCGAGCTCTCTCCCACTAGACCGGACATCTCAAGCTCTCTCCCTCTAGACCGGACACTCAAGCTCTCTCCCTCTAGACCGGACACTCAAGCTCTCTCTCTCTCGATCTCAGACATCTCAAGCTCTCTCTCTCTCGATCAACCCATCTCTGCGCTCATCTCATCTCGAAGCTCTCTTCTTCATAGCATCTCGAAGCTCTTCCATAGTAAGTTTCCTCTTCTTTGTAGTTCAGATGTACGATGGGTTCATATTTGCTATTCATATGTTTGATGGGTTTCTCTGTTTTGTGATTCTTTTGATGTTTGTATTAAGAGTTAGTTAAAGGTTCGATTTTTAATGAATTTTCTTTCGATTCTGGAACCTCTAGACAAGCTCTGTCTTTAATCTCTTCAGGTTATATCCTTGTAGCTTTGTTGTTGCTTGTAGCTTTATTGTTGCTTGCAGCTTGTTGTTTTAATCTCTTGAGTTAACTGTTTCTGTCTTTTTTGCAGGCTCTCTCCTCTCAAGCTCACCCTCTCAAGCTCACCCTCTCAAGCTCACACTCTCAAGCTCAGACCCTCTCAAGCTCAGACTGCTGCTGTTCTCAAGGTATGTTGTTTTGTAGAAACTGGTTTTGTGTTCTGAAGTGTCTTTAAATTCAAATAGGTTGTACTTCTTCGCTTGATATGTTGTTCGTTTGTTTCTGGTGGAAAGGAGTAAAGGTTGAACTTGCTTTGAAGTAAGAGTTTATACAAAACAAATCTTAACGATGTTGAACTTGGTGTGCTCTAAATTCTTAGTTTCATAAGGTTGAACTTGGTGTGCTCTAAATTCTTAACGATGCATTCTTATTAGGTGTTGTAATAATATGTTATATCTTCTGATAATTAATAGCAACGTAACTTGAATTGAAGCAACGAGTTAATACCTTCCAAATATAGTTATGTTAGTGCTCCGATTGTGTATAAAATTCTACCTAGCTGTATTTGATCAGTACTCTTATCATATGATCAGTACGTTTTTCTTTATCTTTTTGAAAGTAGTATTTCTTTTTTGGTATGTTCTTTGTTCTAATTTGTTTGCCTTGTCACTGTCTTTTTTGTAGGTGCTAAGTTTGTGGACCAAAGAGAAATTTTGAGCAACCATTTTAAGATGGCAAAAGATGTAAGTCTGTGATTACTTGCTTGTTTATGCTTTAAGATGGCTTAGCTTTTTTCTTCGTTTCAGTTTCGATTTTTTCTGATTGCTTTATATTTAGAATTGGCCTATTGAAGAAAGTAGGTTTTTTTGAAATTTAGTGCAATGTTCTGACAATTTTATGACAATTTTAAGACGTATAGTAGAAAGCTATATTTATCAAATCCAGAAAAGAAAAAAATGGTAAGGTTTGTTTTTGAAATTTAGAAGAAAGAAAGGAAAAAAAAATTGGAACATAAAATTAATAACAAAAAAATCTAAACAGAAGCTATTTACACACTGATATTGGATATCAGAACAAAATATTTTGATGAAAAAAGTTAAACTAACAAAAGCGTTTTCGGCCCGTTTTCGTATTGGGCCCTGGGGGTAGACACCTAATGTAAAGTCTCTGCTCTCCTCACAGCCGACACTGGATTGAAAGAAGCAGAACTTTTGTGTTGAGCGCAAGATTGACTGATTGATCAGATGGAGTTCTGTCCAACGTGTGGGAACTTGCTGCGTTACGGTAATTCACAGTTCTTCTGCTCCACATGTCCTTACATCGCCCGCATCGAAAGACAGGTTTGTTTTTTTCTTCTTAAAAATTCTAACTTAAACTAATCAAAAAGTACCTTTTCTATGGAGGTTTATTATCTCTGTCTGTGTGGGGGGGTGCTTTGAACAGGTTGAGATAAAGAAAAAGCAATTGCTGGTTAAGAAATCAATTGACCCGGTTTTGAAGAAAGATGATATACCAAAAGGACCTGAAACTGAAGGTACTTCTTCTTTTCATTTGATTATTTTAGTACTACTTGGATCTCAATTGATCCCCATTGCTTATGAATGTTGGATTCTTTGTTTTGTGTAATCAGCACCGTGCCCAAGATGCGGGCACGACAAGGCCTACTTCAAAACAATGCAGATTCGTTCAGCTGATGAGCCTGAATCCAGATTTTATAGATGTGTCAAGTGCGAGCAAACTTGGCGCGAGGAGTGAGACATTACAATGTACTCAATGGACTCTTTCAGTGTTTTTTTTTTGTATCATTGACAATTTTGGGAGGTTTATGTTGCCTATGTTTCAGCAGAGTGATTTAAGCAAATTTTGATTGTCTAGTTTCCAGTTTCTAGTTTCTTTTATATATCAACCCACAATGAACATTCAACCACAACCAAATGTTTAATATTCTCAAAGAGTCCATTGAGTACATTGTAATGTCTCACTCCTCGCGCTAAGTTTGCTCGCACTTGACACATCTATAAAATCTGGATTCAGGCTCATCAGCTGAACGAATCTGCATTGTTTTGAAGTAGGCCTTGTCGTGTCCGCATCTTGGGCACGGTGCTGATTACACAAAACAAAGAATCCAACATTCATAAGCAATGAGGATCAATTGAGATCCATGTAGTACTAAAATAATCAAATGAAAAGAAGAAGTACCTTCAGTTTCAGGTCCTTTTGGTATATCATCTTTCTTCAAAACCGGGTCAATTGATTTCTTAACCAGCAATTGCTTCTTCTTTATCTCAACCTGTTCAAAGCACCCCCCCCACACAGACAGAGATAATAAACCTCCATAGAAAAGGTACTTTTTGATTAGTTTAAGTTAGAATTTTTAAGAAGAAAAAAACAAACCTGTCGATGTAAGGACATGTGGAGCAGAAGAACTGTGAATTACCGTAACGCAGCAAGTTCCCACACGTTGGACAGAACTCCATCTGATCAATCAGTCAATCTTGCGCTCAACACAAAAGTTCTGCTTCTTTCAATCCAGTGCCGGCTGTGAGGAGAGCAGGGACTTTACATTAGGTGTCTACCCCAGGGCCCAATACGAAAACGGGCCGAAAACGCTTTTGTTAGTTTAACTTTTTTCATCAAAATATTTTGTTCTGATATCCAATATCAGTGTGTAAATAGCTTCTGTTTAGATTTTTTGTTATTAATTTTATGTTCCAATTTTTTTTTCCTTTCTTTCTTCTAAATTTCAAAAACAAACCTTACCATTTTTTTCTTTTCTGGATTTGATAAATATAGCTTTCTACTATACGTCTTAAAATTGTCAGAACATTGCACTCTTGAGGTGAAGAATAGGATAGCAGAACGGATGTTGGAGCGTGAAGAGGCCTCTAGTATTGAGAATGTGTTAGGGATATTGAATGCGTTGCCTGGAGTGAGAGAGTGGTCTCCATTGTACGGAGCAGCAGTTGAGCTCCTTATAGATAGTGAAGGAAGCAGAAAGGGTTTTATAACATTTAAGACAGATGAAGCTAAGATTAGGTTTCTAGAGCTTAGGACCAAGATAAAACGTGATGAGTAATTAGTATAGAATTTTGTACTTTTAGGTTTCTGGAACTTTTAGTATCGCTTTATAGTTTTGTGATCTTACTATGATCTTTGTATGAATCTCTGCCTTTTGTGGTTTGATATTAATCTGTCTTGGTGTTTTGGTGTTGTTTACAGGTTGTTTACAGGGTGTTATTACACAAAAATCTGCCTTGTTATTACACAAAAACCTGTCTTGTTGTGGCTTGATATGAATGCCTTGGTGCTGTCTCATAACAGATTTGTTACATAGAATAAACATGCACACATTTGTTTTGGTGCTGTCTAATAACAGATTTGTTACATAGAATAGACATGAACTTATTTGTTTTGGTGCTGTCTCGTGTATTAACAGATTTGTTTTGGTGCTGTCTCATAACAGATTTGTTACATAGAATAGACATGAACTTATTTGTTTTGGTGCTGTCTCGTGTATTAACAGATTTTATCCCTTTTTATGGTTTTGTAGATGCTTAGAAGATGGATATTGGAAGATGAGGATGGTGATTATGATGATGAACTTGGTTTGTTTGATGTGATTACTACTGATAGATTGAGTCATAGAACAAATAGAGGAGCTCTGTGTAAAGAACTTTTAAAGCTCTGTGTAAGATGTTAACTGAGAGATATGAGTTACGAGAGTCTCACAACGTTTACATTGAAGAATCTGTTGCTATGTTTCTTGAGGTGGTTGGTCAGGATAAAACTGTGAGGGATATAGCTGCAAGGTATCAGAGATCATTGGATACAGTAAAAAGAAAGCTTGATGATGTCTTGAGTGCTCTTCTGAAGTTTGCAGCAGATACACTAAGACCACAAGAAGGCGAGTTTGCAAGAGCGAATCCTGTTTTGAGGAATGATAATCGGTATTGGCCTTATTTTAAAAGATTGCATTGGAGCCCTTGATGGAACGCATGTCCCGGTTCGCCCTCCAAGTCAAAATGCAGAAGCGTATAGAGGCAGAAAGCAAGATGCTACGATGAATGTTCTTGCTATATGTAACTTTGACATGAAGTTCATATATGCGTATCTCGGTGTACCTGGTAGAGCACATGATTCGAAGGTGTTGACTCATTGTGCGAGGAATGAGGCTTCTTTTCCACATCCTCCGCCTGGAAAGTATTATTTAGTTGACTCTGGATATTCTACCAGGATAGGATATCTTGGTCCGCATCGTAGTATGCGATATCATCTTGGTCAGTTTGCTAAAGGAGGACCACCAGTTAGTGCGAGAGAGTTGTTTAACCGAAAGCATTCGGGCCTGCGATCAGTGATTGAGAGGACATTTGGAGTATGGAAAGCAAAATGGAGGATTTTGGATCGTAAACATCCAAAGTATGGTCTGGTCAAATGGATTAAGTTGGTAGCAGCGACGATGGCTCTACACAACTTCATAAGGGATTCACATAGGGAAGATCGTGATTTTACACATTGGCAAATTGATGATGATGGAGAAGGAGAAGGAGAAGGAGAAGGGGAAGGAGAAGGAGGAGGAGGAGTTGCTAGTGATGGTGATGAAGAAGTTGTATATGAGCCGACCGGTGATATAGTGATGGAGGCTTTGCGAAAGAACATCACAAATGAATATGGTCGAGGTCGTTTACCGTGTTAGTTTTTTCAGTTAATGACTTGTTTTTTCTTTGCTTATATTTGTTGTTTTCTCTATTAAAAACTTGATGTATGATTTTTATTTGAGACTTTGTGTTTATTTTTATTTATTTAAGACTTCATTTATTATTTTATTTAAAATTTTGATAAAAAATGTTGCTATATTTATATATTTGACTAAATTTTTTACAAATTAAATAAAAAAAAATTTGGACGTAAATATATATAAATTACATATTAAATGAAGAATAAAAATTATATAAATTTAAAATATAATTATACAAATTTATAAAAATCAAATATGAATTAAATGAAGAATAGCCGCAGCGTCTACGAAACGAACAGCACACTGCGTCTGCGTCAATTTTCGTGCGTCTGCGTTAATTTTCTGCGTCAATCAAACGAACAGAACTTGATGCGTCTGCGTCAATGTACTGCGTCTGCCTCAATTTACTGCGGCAACCAAACGAACAACAATCTGCGTCAATGACGCAGCCGCAGACTCAGACTCAGACGCAGACGCAGAAAGCTGCGGCAACCAAACGAACATCACTAATTTCTTAAATCTACACTCACCACCAGAGATCTTTCTCGCTTCACCTTTACGGCCGCAACTCCAACCACTTTTGTTAAGCGCAGAGCTTGCTTTAACTGCCAAAGCAGCCATTTGCTCTGCTCTTAACGGATGATTCAGCCATGTCAACGGTAAAACGAAGTAAAGCTCTCCTGGCCGGAGATCCTCGCTGCCACCGACTGCTATAACGGAGTCGTCGAAGTCCATGTCGTCTGAGTTACAAACAAAACTCGTGGGACTCTTCTGAAGAATCTGCCACACTTTCACAGGTGATGAAAATTCTTGTAACGATCCGTCTGGTAATATCAGCTTCGCTGTTTCATTTCCCCGAGATTCACTTGAACCGCAAGCTCCCATTTCATGTATGTTTGACTCGTGGGTTTAAGAAGGTATGGAGAGAGAGAGAGAGCTTGTGTTTTTGAAGGAGATTTAAGTCTTGTGGGGCTTTATATGCATAATGAGTTAATGAAATGAAGCCTTGTGATTCGGAAACTTCAAGAAAGTTTACGTTTTTGTCGTTTAGTGCTCAAGATCAGACAGGACAGCTCACATAATCTTATTGTCGAATCATTTTACAAGAGTACCCCTCTTATGAAACCCCTAGGAAACTGTATTGAAGTGGAATTGAGTCGTGATGAAGAGAAAAATATGAGGCTACTTTTGGAAAGATAGTAAAAGAAACGTGGGGAAGAAGGAAAGAAGAAAGGAGCAAAAAGTCCAAGGAATGTAGACAAAATCAGAGCAAGGAGACAAGGCGTAGGTGGTCAGACGTTTATTCTCCGGCGGATGTGGTACATTGAAGCTCGGTTTATGGAGCATCACGTGAAGGCAACATAGAATTATAGCAGTTTCACAAAAAAAAACACACAAAGAATTAAAGCATGGGTGGTGCTCATCTGAGTCGAGTCAGGTCAGCTCAGGTCCCAGTTAGATTTATTCGGTTTCGTGGGTCATCTAATCGGGTCTTTTAACTCTATGTACGTGCATCACATTAATTGTTTTATCTGATTCTCGTATGAACGTGCATCTAAATGTAATTCAGCTTGATACTATTGAGTGTCTCTATATAATAATACGGTCCACAATGGGATACACACAATTAATTGGTCCTAAGCAGTACTTGTTACTTGGTTTGAACTTAATTCATAAAATTAAGTAATTATATTAAGTAAGTCATTTATTTCATATTCCATCCGTTTCATATTAAATGTTATTGTACAGATTTTTTTGTTACAAAATAAATGTCGTTTTTGACTTTCGATGCAAAATTTATTAATTTTATAGTGAAATTTCTTTTTTATTGATTGAAATATGGTTAGGTGTATAAGTAATTGTGATTTTTATAGAAAATATGTAAAATTAATTATTTCCTTAATTTGTGGGAACAAAACTAAATTTACATTTAATATGAAACAAATGGAGTATAAGTATATGACGATGTAATATGTGTATCCTATTCAACACCCTATTTTACCTTTTTAATATTTCACCTCATTTTTTCTTTTCCACCTATTAATTCAACGTATATTCAATTTTAACCTCTATAATTGTTTTTTATAAAATTCAACTTCCTACCTTACCATTCTATTTTATAACTTTTAATATTTACATTTGTAAAAAATAATCAATTAAAATGTATTTTTAATCCCAAAATAATAAATTTGAAATATGCATTACCTTTTTATTTTCTTTTTTAAAATAATAAAAATGAAAATTATTTAGAGAAAAAATGCTAAAGTAATTTTAGAAAATAATGAAAATATAAAAATAATGAAAATGTATGTATCCAAATTAAATGAACTAAATCTATATTTATAGAATATAAGAAATGAAAATATGATATAAATATTTTTCTAAACATTAATTTTAACAAGATAATTAACCTAAAACAATTGAAATAGAAGAGGAAACTAATGTGATCCCCATTTTTGGTTGATTCAACCAGTTGAATAAGTTCAACACAAAGTAATCCAGGTCATTTTTCATTGTTTATCAACAGCCTCGTTACACTTCAATCAAAAATTGAATAATTGTTTCAACACCCTCATTACATATAGTCGAAGACAAATATAAAATATTAAAATAATTACCCTATTTTAATTTATATCTCTAAACTATAATAAAATAACTTTTTATACAATAAATGAATTAAAAATGGTATATTTGTAGAAACATTTTTATTTTATATAGGGAATGTGTATAAAACTTTTGTATTCCCTTTTAATATTATCTCAAATTGTTTTTAAACATAAGGAAAATAAAAAAAAATCAAAAAAGAAGAATTGCTTGGGGTTTGGAATTTTAACTATTTTTCATTCAGATTCATGTACAAAGTTAAGTTGCTATAATAAATAAATAATTATCAAATAATTATAAATAATTATTAAGTGATTTGTATGTAGTTCAAAAGTAACAAATAGTATAATAGAGCAAGTATCTTGAAAATACATTATATTTTAGCTATTCATTAGCAAACCAAAGATAAATCTATGTTTCCATTATTCGAACAAGCCAAATATTAAGTATAGTAAAAATGGTAAATATTTTATTTGTGTCCATCCGTCGTACTCCTCCAAAACAGTATTTTTGTGTTGCTATTAACTATAACCTAAGAGCAAGTTTAACTTCATCTTTTAGGTGGGTTCTTAAGAGGTGGGATTGGCACAAAACTTAATATCCATTCCTTCCATCCCTTTTGCAAGAGGCAGCTCTTATGGGATTTTTGGACTGTTTACAAGCCCCACTGACACGTGGCGGTCCGCAATTAGTTCATTTTTATTTTAAGAAAAAATTTAGAAAAGAAAAAAAAGTTAAGAGCCCCTAAGGGGCTCTTAAGGATTAAACATGCTCTAAGTGGTACTCCAACACAGAGTTCTCAAATAAGATATAATAATTACAGAAAATTAAGAAAACAAAAAAAAAATAGAAAGAGAACAAGAAAAGTTCTCGAATGAGGACAAATAAAACCTTATTAGAACTGTTTATTATGCTTATCAAACTATAAGTAGCTCAAATATTAATTTATCTTTAAATTTAAGTAGTTTAACAAAATTAATTAAAATACCAATATTTATTATTAAGACCCTTCTTTTGGAAAATCCAACCGATATGGTTGTCCTAAGTACAAATTTATATTATTAAAATTTTGATTGGGATCGCTTTGCTGAGGAATAGCGCTTTCCGTTGGATTAAACAAAAAAAAATTGTTTTGTAGCATCTAAAGTAGGATAGATGTGTAACCAAACACAACATAAAAATTCACATGCTTCAATTATAAGAAATTACTAGATTTTGATCCGCGCTTTAAAAGCGCGGAAATTTTTTGATTAAAAATTTCTTTAACAACATTACATATGTTTTATTAATTTGTAAGAAATTTGTTTGTTTAATACATTTTGCATATAAATCAGCATTTTACGCTTGACACGGACCAATGGTCAAACCGATAAATCCGATGAGCCAATATATAACTCGTTTTGAGTTTTAAAAATATCCATTATTTAAAAACTCGATAAAATCCGTAAAAACCCAACACCACTACTTGAACCGTTGGGTGACCGGTATGTAATCCCTTTTGATTTTTTTTAATTTAAAATTTAATTTTAATGTTTACGTTAGATATTTAGTTATTGTTTTTCATCTTACTAAATTTTTATTATATGCCATAACTCCAACTTGTAACAAAAATTTGTTTAAATTGTGTTTTTAGTTTTTTATGGGGAATGGAAAAAATAATGAAGATATGTTTAAAACTTAATTTACTTTTTAAAAATATTATTTCTTTATTTTAATATTGATATAAACATATAGATAATTGTATATTAAAATTAATTAAATTG
The DNA here is from genome assembly GCA_905132765.1 of Moricandia arvensis. Lineage (NCBI taxonomy): Eukaryota > Viridiplantae > Streptophyta > Magnoliopsida > Brassicales > Brassicaceae > Moricandia > Moricandia arvensis. The sequence goes on along the minus strand of CAJHQP010004238.1, from coordinate 33,963 downwards.
GGTAAGAAGTCAATATTTGTTAATTTTCAATAATATGAGTTTAAATAGTTATATATTTTTAATTGGATAAAAAGTCGAATTATATATGGTTATTGATAGTGTGAGATTAATTAGTTTTGCATGATTCCCTTCATCTTACAAAATAATATGGAGAAATATTCTATAAGTTAATTGGTTTTTATTAACTTTCCATAATATCAGTTTAATAGTTGTATGAATTATAATTAAAGATCTCACTTAAATAAGTTAGTTACATGAATATTTTTTAACTTCATATAAAGATTAAAATATTGACACCCACAAATCTTTGAAAATTCAGATTAAAAATTAGTATAATTTTTCTTGAATGAATGTTAAATTTATTCATATAAAAAAACATTTATAGAGTGACCGTGTTCTTTAGCTAAAAGAATTGAGGTTTTAGAAAAGAATATTGAGCAAGTTCATATAAGATTAACAAAAATAAACATGAGAATAAGATTAAAATAATAACGAAAACCATTTTAGTTATACAAAATACACAATGAATCATGCATTTGTTGAACTACGACTTTATCTTGCCGTAGAAATATTTATACCATAGACGCAAGCTTGATATAATTAATAAGATATAGTGAAAAGTTTGGTATAGTTCGTAGGTTAGGAAAATAGTTGTGAGTAGTAAGATAGATCAGGTTTGTTACCATAAATATAGGAAATACTCTAATTTAGTTTATTTAAAAATGAAAATATTAACTTAATGGCAATGGTTGGTAAATATTGTGAAAATTTTAGGGTTATTTCTAAAATGTACTTCAGTTTTAATAATTTAGATGAATCTAATAATTTAAATGTTTGCTAATATGAACTTCTATTATTTCCTGCCATATACTACATATTTCGTACCCAAAAGAACTATATTTAAGTTAAACTAATTACAATCTACTATATTAAAACAGAGTCCTATTTGAATTTTACCGTGACATATTTTAATTTTGGACCTATTAAACATGTTGTGACTAAATATAAAGATACTATATTAATATCATTTTATATAATGAAATCAAAAAGATACTAACAAACAATATAACAACTTCCAACCTAATATCCTCTTAAAACTAAATAAAAAAGATACGTAACAACTATTTTATTAAAAGGATGTTTTGGGTTTTAGTGCTAACATCGACAACGAACTTTATAAAATTATTATAAATAGGCCAAAAAATATTAAGTTGTTGGGTATTACAAAAAACGATCATATTGTATATTGTTATTGATTTTTTTTTTCAACACACACTGAAAACGTTTTAAATAAGAAACACCAACTAAATATTCAAACATAATTTAATTATGATAAACTCAAATTGTATCCCTATTTAGATCTGAGCATTCAAATTAAACTCAAAATTTTATTAGATTTTAAACATTATTATTTAAACCAAACCAAAGATTGAAAAACCTAAATCTAAACCAAACAATCAAATCTAAATTCATAAATAACCGAACGATTTTATATTTCTTGAATCAAAAATAAATAAAATACACAACTGATTCGGAAGCAAACCAAAAAACAAAAATACAATTTAGAAACGAACCGAAACCAAATGTTCATGCTTGAATATATTAGTGAAAAACATCTATGTTAATAAATTTGTCAACAAAAATAATTTTGCGCTTTTCAAGCGCGGATTCTATCCTAGTATTTGTTTAAAATCAAAAAGAGTTTGATCTCTTGTCTTTGATAAGGATCACCCACGTATCCGCCGAACTGTATTTCTTAGTTAATGCGTCTAATAATTGAAAGATAATAAAAGCGATTTTGTTCGATTTCTCCCTGTTTTTTTTTGGATATGACGAAGAACTAGTCCCAATTCACAATAAAAAAAACATTACAACAATCATTGTTTTTGTTTTGTATATATTAAATGTAACAGAATCTGGCTGACCATTACTGTGGCGTTATATAAGAATATCACAACACGGTATGTTCTAAAATCCAAAATTACGTTTGATAAACTGGCATACATGCTTCCTCTATGATTTTAACAACAGATCCTTTGTGTACATTGTGAGACCCGCATTTTCGAATTAACTTAATAAATAATAAATTCCTGAAATCTTCATTTTATTATTTCTCAAAAATCGTCTCAACACCATAAATCAAAAAAATAGAATAATGTCTGAAAAACGATAGGCATAAATCCAGAAGTCTGAAATAGAAAAGAAATAAAAACGCCTAGAAGCACCGATCCGAAAAGATCACTCCTAATCGTCGACCTCACCTGAAAGGGGAACAAGGAGGGGTGAGCAACAGGGAAGTCGCTCAGTGAGGTATGTGATGCTAGACACGCAAACCTCTCACTAAATAAATAGAACTCCCACTATGGAAGTTTAGCTTTAACATGAACACACACGATGCCTAAGGCATCACACAAAACAAACAATGCGATGATAGCATAAGGCTAGTCTATACATCCCGCATTCTCCTCATAAGGATATACATACTCTGCGTCGATAGTACAGAAGTCCGTCTTTGTACCTCCGCAATCATACTCTGTGTCGATATGCAAACGTCTCTGCACCCCAGAATCATACTCTGCGTCGATATGCAAACCTCTCTGCACCCCGCAATCGCACACATCTGCATCGATAGCCCAGACGTCTCCGGCCCCTGCAATCTCTCACAGTCCTTATATTCAAAACTATTTTATATATATATAACATCACTTAAAATCAAACAATCCAATCAACGGTTGAATTCTCTAGACCCCTAATTTTTGGTTTACAATCAAAATCCTAACTATCAAGCAAGACTCGATTCAAGCAGACGGATCATGTTTCGAAACTCAAAGACGTAGGAAGAATTCTATTTTAGTATGGATTACGGAATAAACCCTCACCTTAGCCATATCAAAGCACCAAAGGCGGATCAGATGATCGACGAGCTGACTTGACCAGCAAGAAATCTATAGTTTGCCATCTCGCCAACACAGATCGGAGAGGAACAAAAGAAATATAATCAATCTACGGTTTATAGCAAGGATTACTTGCCTCTCAAGAAACAAGGAAGAGATGCATAAACCATATGCATGAGTTCACGCTTCACCAAAAGAAACAATTAGAAATTAATAAATATGACATGAACTTCACGTAAGGGAAAAGAAAAGGCTTACGTTCATCCCATGAACATGAATATAGATTGCATCGGAGTTGACGAGTACATGGTGCTGAAAGCGACATGGATCTCCGATGACGATCATCATAGGAACTGATCAGAGATGAAATGGCTAATCGGAGACATCACATAACCGGGATGAAAATAACAAGGAAGCAATGATTAGTCTAGGGTTAATAAAGGTTACTTTCTGCACAAGTAACAAATATAGATCATTTAACCTTCACGGTTTGAATCGCGACGGCAGATCACGTGACTCCAACGTCATGATCTGTGTCCCTGGTTGTGAATGACTCGCGGCGGCGAAGATGAGTGACGGTGTGGCAGTGCCGGTGGTGGTTGATCTCGCCGCCGCGTCTAGCCTTGTCTTCTGGGATACACATATGTGAAGAAGGGAAGTGACACAAGTGATAAGCAAGAGAGATGGGAGGGAAATGGAGCATGAGAGATCGATCATGGTTTGTGGCTAGATTTTTGAGTGGAGAGGAAGGACAATGACTTTGACGGCTAGGTCAAAAAGAAGAGGAGGATGCATACGCTTTATGTACATGCATACACGGTTTGGTTCAAAAAAAATAAGTTTAGATAATTAATTAAACCAAACAGAATCCAGATCGGTTTAGTGAAAAATAAATAAGAGAAAGAAAATCAAAATTGATTTAAAAAAAATCCGGGTCGTTACATACATGTTATAGAAGAAATATGGGAATAAATGTTGTTGATGTACTCCATGAAAGATCCATGTTCTAAAAGAAATTATTCAAACAAAAAATACTTTTTTTTACATTTTCAATACATTATTTAAAATAAATTTTAAACTTCAAAAAAATTATTATATTTATTAATAATAACATTGGTCAAAATTTATGGAAAACAGTTAACAAAAAATGTATTGGCAATCAAAATATAATATGTGTAAAAAAAATTTAAATGTGATTTTTTTGGAACAAAGAGATTAAATTTATCAAAAACAAGAAAAAATTAATAATATACTAGAGTAGTTTAAACTTCGGTTATATACACACTTGTTAGTACTTATCCGGTTTATATATAAAAATTGACAATTATATATCTATATTATTATTTACAAAATGATTTTTTTTGTATTCATGCTATCATGTTAAAAATTACACTGATTAATATCTATTATATTAAAACAGAGTTCTATTTGAATTTTACCGTGGCATGATTTTTATTTGGATCTATTAAATATGTTATAACTAAAAGATATGTTACTTATCTATAATATTAAAACAAAATCCGTTTAAAGATCTTTCCTTTGATTTAATTTGATAATTACAAGCAATGTAACTCCTATATTTATGCTTAACATAATTTCATTTCATAACTTATTTACGTCTCATTTTATTTGTACGTTTAATAAGACTCCTGTTATTTAACATAACTTCTAATATAAATATCATTAATTATATAATTTTAATTTGAGAACATAAATTATAAATTATAAATATATAAATTATCCGCGCAACCGCGCTGGTTAGAATCTAGTTGTTCTTAACATTAATGAATATTTATATTTAATTATATATATTTAAGAAAAATTAATGAATAATCTTCTATAAAAACTATATTTGACATCAATACTTTATATAATAATAATATTCTACGAAAATTATGTTGACAACAACATTACTATAGAATTATGTTGACAACAACATTACTATAGAATAATGTTAGATAGAATTTTAAATTTCTTTTACTATTATACGTTATTAATAATATAATATATAGACTAAGTTACATATGTTATGATTGTATAGTATTACAAAACATGTAATTTATAATCAATAACTAATGCATGACAAATACCTATTATTCTTATGTTTTTTTTCGGAATAAGCTCAACATCTTCATTCTTCTGAAATTTTATTTATTTTCACAATCATTTATAAACATCCGCTCTATCATCTTGTCCAATTGTGAACAAGGATGTTCCTCAAATCAACAATTATATTGTTTTATATTTTCCCCAAAAGTGTAATGAAGTTAAAATTATCCATAAATAATACATAATAATTTCAATGGAAGTTGTATGAAGAGGAAACTCTGACTATTGTCTCAACTTGTCATTTACAATTGATAGACACACGCTTAAATATAAGAAGACATAAACCCTAAATAACAGTTTGCATGGTCACTAACAACAAATCACAGCTCGAAATTAAAGCCTCAAATCTATTAAACAACTGGATTTGATTTCTCTCCATTTTCGTATATTGATTGACCGTCTTTCTGTCTTCTTCCTGTTGAACTAAGCAGCGGATGACGACAAAGATGATTGGAGTTTGCACTTAATTCTTCATTTTGGCCTTGGAATGTGAGAGCAAAACTTCAATATGAATAATGGGCTCCATTTCCTTAATACACCACCACAAAATTTCGGCATGAGAAAGTTTGAACCGAAAATCAAAGAATGGTTGTTGACACAAAGGCTACGTGAATATATCATCTATTTGACCAAAGCTGGAACTTTCTTAACAACCAAAGCACCAAGAGCGACTCTTTCTCTTACATAATGAAAGTCGGTATCAAAATGTTTGGTTATGTTGTGCAATGTCATTAGTAGTGAGGTAGCAAGCCGAGACATTATCACAATACAGCCGACGTCACATGCAATCCACTTCAGTTCTTCAACTGCAAAGGACATTGTCCAATACTTTGCTTCTGTGGAAGAGCGAGAGACCGTTGGATGTGTTTTGCGGAGTAGGAGACGATATTGGTAATAAAAAATGTGCAAAAGTCTCATGTTGAGCGTTTAGTGTCTTTGCAACCTTGACAAACACTACCACTATATGCACACCGAGTGAAATCAGTGTTTCTATTCAAATTGATGCCAAGTTGAAGAATACCTTTGATGTACCGAAGAACACGTTTGAGGTAGGCAAAGTCAGCATTTGTTAGAGCATGCATTTTTTGGCAGACAAAGTTCATTGTTCACTAGATATCCGGTCTAGTCAGTGTCATATACTTCATCTTTCTTGCAAAACTACGAAAGTAAGATGGATTTGAGAAAGTATCATCTTGACTATGAACCTTATCAGGCTGTAGTGGCAGTGGAGTTGAGACATGAGCACCATCCAGCATACCAGCAGTTACGAGAAGTTTTAATGCATATTCTTGCTGACAAAGAAACTACCCATTTGGATGAAAGTGAGCCTGTGTCCTGAGAAAATACTGTAAATTTCTCAAATCTTTCATGCGAAAATCTTCATTCAGAGAGTCTAGAAGTCGTTTGACCAGCTGATCATTGCTCCGGTAAGTAGTATATCATCAACATAAAGGAGGAAATACATTGTATCCTTCTCATTAAAGTATACAAACAGAGAAGGATCACATGTAGTGCATTTGGAACCAAACTCAAGAAGAAAATAATTGAATTTGTCTTACCAGACTTGAGGAGTTTGTTTTAGATCGTAAATTGTCTTCTTCAACTTACAAATATAATGAGGTTTGGTAGTATCTCTAAAGCCTGGTGGTTGCTTCATATACATAATTTCCTTTAGCTCACCATGTAAGAAGGCATGTTGAACATCCAACTATTTGATAGTCCATTTCTTCACTTAGGCAACATGAACTACATGACGAATAATAGAAACTTTGACCATATAACTGAATATTTCGAGATAATTGATACCTTCTTCTTGTTTATTACCCCGAGCAACCATTCTAGCTTTCCGTTAGAGATCCTTCTGCAAGCAGCTTGCTCTTGTACAACCATCCACAACCAAGAGGTTGTATGTCAAGTGATAGAGGCACAAGATCCCATGTCTGAGTTATATGATGTTTCCATCTCAATGCCCATAGCATTTGTCCACTCTTTGTATTTTAATGCTATCTTCATTGTTATAGGCTCATGATATTATGTTTTCACTGTAACATGAGCATAACATGGAATTGATTTTCTAATCCCTACTTTCGCTCGAGTAGTCATTGAGTGAGAATGCACAAGTGGTTGGATAATACGAGGATCATGTATGTCTTCTGGAGGTGGACCAGGAGGTGGTAAGTAAAGAAATCATAGTCTAAGTGGACGAAGCCAGATGGATTTGAATTGTGGCCTTCAGCTAGATTATGTACCATGACTGCAAAAGTCGTTGTATGAGCAATAGGTGTTGATCTAGATACAAACCAAAAGACATCATGAGGTCGAAATATAAAAAAATTTGGTATGTGGCTGAGCTTCTTCAACTAAACCAGAAAACCATGTTGTTAATAAATGTTACTTGGAGAGCCACTATATTTATTGTAAACGCCATCATATGGGAAGTTTTTCTCATCAAAGAAGACGTGACGTGAGATGTAGACTGTTCATAGCAACGATACCCTTTGTATTTGTCATTGTATCTGAGAAATATGCAGAGAGAATATTTGCGATCGAGTTTATTAGCTGCATATGGGTTGAGATGAAGGAAACACTTGCAACCAAATACATGGAGAGCAGTGGAAAGGAGCTTGTTTCATTAGAACCTCATACAAAATTCTCTTACCTAAGAGTACCAAAGATGGAAGAAGGTTTACTAGGTAATTGGCTGTAAAAAAACTGCTTTCACCCACAGAGACTGGTGAACTTTACTCTAGAACATAAGAGCAAGACCTAACTATGTGTTGGTCTAATGCTTACGCTCAGCAAGGCTGTTTTGTTGTGGCGTATATGGATATGACAACATATGACATATTATGCATGTAAAGAGATGAGTAACAAAAGCCTTGCGTATGAATTCTCCACCCTCATCACACTGAAAACTTTGTTCTAAGTGTTAAACTGATTTTCCACCATTGATTGAAACCCAAAGAAGACATAAGAAATCAGATTTAAGAATCAAACGAAAAAACATATATATATATATATATATGGAATTATTATCAATAAAATAATATAATATCATAATCTTTGAGTTGATATTACTTGTGAAGGTCCCCACAAATCGCAATGAATGCATTCAAAATACTTATTTGAAACAAAATCTGAAGAGAGAAAAGGAAGTCTTGTAGATTTTCCCATTCGAAAAGCATCACACATCTAAAAGCTTGACTTATTGATGATAATAAATTTGGTTGCAAAAAACTGTTGAAAAATCTTTTTGTAAGGATGACCAAAGCTGCATATGCCACACCTCATCACTTATAGCTTGCTTTCAGGTAGAATAGTAAGCTAGAAATCTTGTATTTTTCAACATGTACATGCCTTATGCATGCTTCCTTTGGTGAGGAGCTGTTGAGTCCATTTTTCCTTCACAATGATACCATCAAAATCAAACTCAACAACACAAAGGAAGTCAGGCGTGAGTGTAGAAACATTCAAAAGATACTTAGTAATTCGAGGACACACAAGCACATCTTAAAGTGGTATGTTACCTTGATCACTTGAGAGTTATGGGTAGAAACTCACCATTTCCTAAGGTGACATAGTCATCACAGTGGTAAGGATGAACAAATTGGAGATGATCATATGTATTAGAGATATGTGAGGTAGAGCCAAGTTCATCATACCACTTATGTTAAGACTGAGAAGCACTGTCTTAGATCATGACTTCATCTAGAGCATTGTTAAACTCCTCAAAATCATAAGCGTGATTAAAGGCTTGTAGCAATTTTAAGCAAAATAAATAGACTTGTGTCACATCTGACATGTTGGACGAGTGTTGTTCTTAGAAGAAGATCTATGGCTGATTTTCTGATGGAAACCTCTTCCCTGAGTGGAATACGAGCCACGTCCACGACAATAACCAGATCTGCCCTAACCATGTCCTCGATTTGAGTATCCTCGTCCTGTATTAGAATGCCAAGTGCGGAGAAACATAATGTTGACAGTATAAGCTTGAATGTTCTCGTCAAAGTTGATGAGCTTTATCTCAACATCCTCAAACACGAGACCATGATGAGAATCCATAGCATTTCGACAACAATGATTGATTCATACTCCTAACCTAAACCATTCAACAAACCAAATATCTTTTCATTTTCAGGAACTTACCAATCTATGGAGTCTAACTGATCACATATAAGCTTCACATCACTCAGATAATCATCAAGATTATTTCCTTGTTTTGAAAGAGAATGCAAACCTCGTTGAAAATCACATTTTCTAGAGGCATATATCCTATTGTACTACTTAGCAAGGGACTACCATACCTCTTAAGCCATCTGAAGTCCATAGATAGAACAAAGTGCTTCCTTAAACAATGTACCAAAGAACCACACCATAATCTTCTGGTTGTGCGAACTTAGTTAACAAGATCCAGATTTGGAGCTTCTGACACAACCTCGCATGTCCAAACTTGAATCGTAGGTGAAAGACGGGGAGAACCACTGGTAACGTGTCCTAAGAGCATATGACTGTTCAGCCATGTCTCGAACAGTAATTTTCGGAGAATAACATTGGTCAAGCACAAAAACATAGCACACTGATTGACGTTAAGCGAAGAATCATGAATAGGTTTAGAGGGCCCAACCATGATTTAACTAAAGCTCTGATACCATGTCATAACTTCAATGGAAATTGTACGAAGAGGAACGTCTGATACTATTTCAACTTTTCATTTACAATCGATAGACACAAACTTAAATAAAAGAAGACATAAACCCTAAATGATAGTGCACATGGTCACTTACAACACGTCACAACTCGCGATCCAAGAGCGTCAAATCTGTTATCCAGCTGCATTTAATTCCTCTCCTTTTCCGTATCGTTCATCTCTTCTTCCCGTTGAGCTGAGCAGCGGATAACGACAAGATGATTGGAATTGGGACTACTTCATTCTTCATTTGGGCCTTGGACTGTGAGAGCAAAATTTCAGTTTGAATAATAGACTTCGTTTCCTCAATATAATAAACCCTAATATACCTTTTTGGCTAACTACAACAAATCTACTTTTTAAAGTTCAGCAAACCAAACCAGTTGAACTAAATCGACATAAGTTATAGAAGATGGAGAACTACGAGCACCTCATTGTACCTTATCCATCTTCAAAATGCCCTTAAAATATGTTGAAGAACGCTAATAAAAATAACTGTAAGTTATGGACCTCAGTCATTTAATCTCTAGGCCGCCCAAAAACAAAATGGATCATAATGTGATGCAGCCCGTTAATGAATCCAAGTCGTCACTTGCAATTAAAAGAAGGCAGAAAACGTTTCAAGGAATTAACCTAATTGAGGTTCACGACATGGTGTCGTAATGGCAAAAGAACCACATAGCCATTGGAGAGTGAGAGAGAAAGAGAACATCAAAGAGAGAAGAAGATAATCTCCATACATAATGGGAGTTTGAGTCTCCACCTTTAGTACTCTTCTCTTTCTCTTTGTTATAGTTTCTCTATAAGTCTTGTACCTGAAACACTAAGAAAGCGCCAATTTTGAGCGTTGTGTAAACCTTTGATTGATAGTGGATGTTTGTTTGGAGAAGGTTCCCACACGAGATGAACCTTACGGAGAGGAACTCGTTAAATCCTGGTGTCAAAGTTACTTCATGTTTGTTTTTGATCCATGAAGAATCAACATGTGTATGTGTGATTTAAAGTTAAGATCCTAACAAGTGGTATCAGAGCCTGGGTTCAGGTTTTCAAGGTATTCGCGGTATCAAGAGAGGTAAACAAGCTCAAGGAAGAGGAAGGTTCTGTCTTGCAACTAACCAACAAACCGTGAGACTATTTTCTTTTCATGTGATGGAGGATATCACAAGGTTTTACAGATTGGTTTATGGTAAAGACAGACTAAGAGCTGGTGGCAAAGGTCTAGGTTCTTTTCAAAATCAATCAACAACTTCATGTCTGAAATCTGGAAGGGAGTATGTCTATTTCCGCTGCAATGACAAAGAAGCTTTGTGAAGAACATGTTGACTGTTTTTCAATGAGACTTTGTTCTGCAATTCTGGAAGGTTAAATCTGTTTGAGCACAAGATCTGTATGCAAGCTTTACTGAAGAATTTGATGAAGATACAACGCTGATTTTGTAGGACAATTCTTAATGAAGTATGATGGTAGAAGGATTGATATATATGGTGTTCAAGTATATCAAAATCAGCTGTGGAGAATAGAGTGATTAGGACTAGGGGACGCCTTAATTCCTAGATCTCTATGTGTGTTACTCGCTGGTCTGATATATGTTAAGGGTTTCATGGATTCTGAGAAAGAGACAGCAGATGAGGTCGAGATATAAGGTCGTAAAATCTGCTTATTTAGAAAGTGTTCATAATCTAAAGATTTCAGGTTTTATGAGAAATATTTTGAGAAGACAGCATGAAGGGTGATAAGTTTCGGGTTTTTTTTAAGAAGTCAAATGGAAACAAAGTTGAAAGGACACTTCAAAAGGAATCAGAATCTGATGGAGAAAATATCATAAATTGCTTAGTCGACATGCAATGGTTTTGTTGTAACACTTTCTACTGGTGGGAACAACAAAATATTCTCTACATATGAGGTGATGGGAATAATTGTAAAAGACTCGAATAGGAGTTACAATTATATCAACGAGGAGTTTCAGAAAAATGATTTGTATGGAAAAAAATGGCTAACATAAATTAGCAGAAGTGTTATCATAAAGAGGCTACATGAAATTCGGACACAAGTAGTAGGAGGCTACAAACCAATGAAGTATTGGTGGCTGTTGTATGCCATTTTAGACTCAATAGCTCAAGTTACTGCTTAGATGCATCAAGGAAATTTCACTAGGCCACAATGTGAAACATTTCATTAATGAAAGTAAGAGAGCAAGTGAGATATTGCGCGAGATAGACAGATAATACTATCGAGGAAGAGTTGAAGAGAGTCAAGATTAAACTCTAAAAGGCAAAATATGATGGTTGAAAGCAGATTTGGAAATACTTCAGTGGTAGCAAAGGTTCTTGGTTGTTTTCTTTGGAAGAGATATTGATTAGTGTGTGTGCAATGAGCGGGATATCTTAAGTTATGACACGAGTCATGGCTTACAGCCACACTAAGGTTCTACAAAAGTTAGATGAGTTGGTTGCAAATCAAGCAGTGTATTGGTTAAACGCAAGAGGTAGAGTTGCTTACAAAATAATGTTCTAGGTGGAGCTATTTGATAGTTCAGGGACAATGATGGTATTAAGAAATTATTCTGGGTGTTTTCAGATTAGCAAGCATGTGTTATCTGAGTTGTTTGAGTAAGCTTCAAAGAATGGAAGTTTAACGTGGATCATTCACTGAGATTTACAAAGCTCATGGTTGGAGAGTGTGCATAGAAATCCAAGAATGGTATATGAGTGAACAAGTTTAAAAATTGTTCACTAGGAAAGAAAAGTTGTTGAATACATGATCAGTACTGACTACTGAATGTTGAAGCTGTGATAAAAGATATGAAGTGTTAAAGAAAGGGTAAACAACTGAGATGATAGAGAAATCTGTAGGTTCTTAGAAGAATTTGGATCATGGTTATTCATTTCAAGGGTTATGAGATATTGCTAATATTGTCAAATTTGACATGATCTTTATCAAGCCTATAGAAGTGTAACGAGGAGAAATATTCTGTTAAATAACACATATGCATTTGGAGCTAACAACTAATGAAAGACTTGGTTGTATCGGTGTGCATCAGAGAAATTATATGGACAGCTTCTCAAGAAAAGCAATTGCAAAATTATACAAGAGGAGCTGAAGAGTGTTCTAGAATCTAGACATCTAAGAAAAGTTGTAAATGCATGAGTTGATGATATGCACTGGTAGTAAGAACAAGTAAGGCTATACATGGTTTCTTTTGGCATCAGAAGAAGAAAATTAAGGAGATTTTCAAAGGTCGGAAGTAGAAGGAAACTCACATGTGGTCATAGGGTATTGATGAATCGTAAGAGGTTCTATTGGGAGTCCAAAGAATTTTGTGATGCAAGCACCAAACTGTTTTTTTATGGATTTCCAAATACAAGCAACATGTATTGTGGAACATGTTTTACAGTTAAAGAAAGTCTATCGCAAGCTTAAGATATGATAGAAAGTGACTGTAACCAGGAAGTTTCAGGTGTCATGGTTCAGCCATTGACAAGAGACTATTTTTAAATTTCACAAGCTAAATGGATGGTTGTGTCGAAAGTCTTCCCTACAGGTTTCGTTTGGAGGCGTGTTCCATCAATAAGGATGGCGCTACAAGAAATATTCATGGTTGTGGTTAATTCTGTGCTAGTAGTGATGATCTACTGGTAAATGGGTTTTGTTTAAACTTTATAGGCTGAATGGATGTTGTGTCGAAAGTCTTTCCTACAGGTTTAGTTTGGAGGCGTGTCCCATCAGTGACGATGGCAGTACAAGGAATAATTCCGGATTATGTTTCTTTAAACAAAAGGCAGCAAGTTCAATCTCAGGTTTTCTAAATGCATTGGTTATTGACTAAGATGCAATTTAGATATTGTTTTGCAAGGTGAATCAGAGATTTTTTTCTTATTGAAACATGTATGGTTCAAGGTCTATTGCAGTCGATTCAAGGGTTGTTTGATTCTAAGATAAGCACATATCAAAATAATTAAAGGGTAACAAAGGGAATTAAAATGCAGAGGGTTAAGATTAATTCAATCACTCATAATTTATGGCAGTAAATGAAGTCATGAAAAGGCTAAATGATTGGTTATTCTAAGTGAAATCAGCGTCTATAGCAAGGCAATACTTCACAATATGTTATTGATCCAAGGGAACGAGTCAAGAGTATTCATTTAAGGTTTTGTGCTAAAGCTTTAGTTAAAATGTCTGCCTTTTGTTCCACTCCTAGAACGTTTTGCACCTCGACTAGCTCCTTGTCGATGCATTCTCGTATGAAATGGTAATTCTTATGAATATGCTTGCTCTTACCATGAGACACCATAATCTTGGTGAATGCAATTGCAGACATGTTGTCAATTTTGATGAGAACTTGTGATGTGTCAAAGCATGTAATCTCGCTTAACAGATTCTGTAACCATATCGCTTGTCGTGCTCCCGTCTTGATCGATGTTATGACTACTATCACTGTCTCCAATGATTTCTCTTGATCCTCCACGTTTAAAATTCAAACCATATTCGAAAATTCTCTTAAGATATTGTAGTATATGTTTCATAACTTTGCCATGTGATTTGCAGGGCTCTGCATATATCTGCTCGCGTCTCCGATAAAGAAAGCTAAGTATGGACGAGTGTCTAACAAGTACCTTAAAAATCCAACATTCCTTTTATAGCTCGTAGGATCTATCTCTGCGTCTTATGTAGCTTTTGATAATTACAGTCTGAACTCCATAGGTGTCTGAGTCGGATTGCATTTCTATAAACCTACTTCACGTAGAATCTTCCTTGCATAGCCTTCTTGTTTAAGCTCAATTCTTGTTTACCCTTGAAACACTTCAATACCGAGATAATAAGTGCGTTTTGCAAGGTCTGACATTTAAAAATTAGATGACATTCCTTTCTTGAAGTCACTTATGTCTTTGAGACTACTTCCGGTGACGAACAGACCGTCTACGTAGATACCAATGATGAGAATCATTCCTTTCTCTTCCTTGTGATACACGACTGATTCTTTTGCACATCTATTAAAGTTTGGACCTTTCAAGACTTCATCCAACTTTGTTTTCCAAGCTCGTGGAACTTGTGTTAAGCCATGCAATGCCTTTGTAAAAGCTTATACACTTTGTGTTCTTCGCCTTTGACTTCAAAACCTTTGGACTGTTCAACATAAACATCTTCCTTTGATACACCATGTAAGAAAGTTGTCTTGACATCCAAGTGATGAATTTCCCATACGTTCGCTGTTGCCCAATGCACTTAGTAATCGTATGGTTTGTGTACGAGCTACTGGTGTAAAACTTCATCAAATTCTATGCCAAATTCATGTACATATCCTATAGCCACTAATCTTGACTTTTATTTGTTGATAGTACCATCTGCATTCTTTTTCTTGAAAATCCGCGTGGGACCAATTATCTTTATCTTGCTTGGTTTATCAACTAGAACCCACGTCTTGTTCTTGTTGATTGAGTCAGTTTCTTCTGTACATGCTAATCTCCAATCCTTGTGTTCTTTTCTGTCTCTGAATCATCTTGGCTCATTGTTGATCAATAAGAGTAGAATCTCAAATTCCACTGAGGCTTGAAGTATATAGTCACTAAGATAATCAGGACATTTAATTGTTCTGCATGATCGTCTTAATTGAGGTTGAACATATTCAACTTCTTCTACTTCCTCTTGATCTTGTTCTAGTTCGTGATGAGGTTGAACAAAAACAGACGTATTGGTATCTTCAGTATTCTCGTCTTAAGGATTTCTAATATTGTATGGTCCATGAACTTCATCAATAATGTCTCCCCACGTCTATTGAAACATACGTGCATCGCCTCCATCATCTCCCTTCCAATTCCAACTAGTATTCTCACTGAAAACTACATCTTGGCTTACAATGATTCTTCTAGTTGAGGGGTTATAGAGCCTTTGCCTTGGATCCTGGCTCAATTCCAAGATGCACTAGTGGTTGTGATCTATCTTCTAGTTTCTTGAGGTTTGCTGCTTCAACCTTTGAGTAAGCTAGACAACCAAAAACCTTCAAGTGTTCAAGATTCAGTTTCTTCTGTCTAAGACACTTGTATGGAGTCATGTCAACAAGGGATTTTGTAGGCACTCAGTTAATCACGTATGTTGCATGATGCACTGGCTCTCCTCATAAGTAATTTAGTACTTTCATCGCCTTGAGAGTTCTTCTTGTCATCTCGATTAATGTCCAATTTCTCCTTTCCACGACGCCTTTCTGCTGCGGTGCGTAAGGAGCTGTGATATGCCTCATGATCCCACTTTTTTCACCGTACTCATGAAACTCTTTTGAATTGAAATCACCTCATCTATCGGTTCTAAGAGTAATGATCTTTTTTCCATGATCCTTCTATCATACTCTTAAACGTCTTGAACTTACCAAACGCATCACTTTTTTCTATCATCAAGATCGTCTACATGTATCTTTAGAAGTCATCTATGATGACAAACATGTATCTGTTATGAGCGATGGTTGTTGGTGTTATCGGAGAACATAAGTCAGCATGAAGAATCTCGAGTGTTTTGGATGCTCGCTACATGGTTGCCTTTGGAAATGTTTGACGTGTTTGTTTGTCGACCAATACGATTCATACATCTTCTTCTCTTCAGTGATCTCTGGTAATCCGTAGACCATGTTCTGGTTGGACATGGATATCAATGTATTGAAGTTTATCTTTCCCAACCTTGCGTGCCACTTCCAATATACATTGGACATGGATATCAATGTATTGAAGCATATCAGCTTTCCAATCTTGAGACTAATTTTTTAAAGTCTGTTGGACGACCATAGGACTTTCACCTAGAGACTTCGACTTTGGCAATGTAGAGTCAAGTAACCTTGTCTCATTCTTACATCACATATAGCATTTGTAGCTTGTTCTAGACTAAAAATATTGCTCTAAGCTCGGGGATGTAGTAGATATATGTGACGAGTTGTTGTTCGTCCGCTTTGGTTTGAAATAAAATCGATCATTTCCCTCTTGTTTCAATGCATGATCCATCTCTGAACTTAACTTTACCTTTTATATTCTCGTTGAGCTCAAAGAAATATTGCTTGTTTCCGGTCATATGATTGCTTGCTCCATTGCCGAGGTACCACATTCCATCTTCATCCTTGGGGTTTACGTAATTCTTTGGAATGATATTCTCTTCATTCAATAATACAACTTCGTGCATATAGAGGGATGAATCAGCTACTTTTGTTTCCGTTTTATTTGCCTCCTACAACTTTTGTAATATTCCTGGACATGTGGAAGCCCAATGTCCAGGCTTTTCACATTGGAAGCAAATTAAAAGTGGTTTTTCTTTTTATCTTTTGATTGGAAAAAATGATTTGCAGAACGTTCTTGTGAGTTGTATCTTCCTTTGCCACATCTTCTATATCATATGCCTTCTCTACCATGGCCTTTGTATCCGCTGCCTCATGTTGGCATAGAACTATGTTGTTCCGAGCTTGCGAATAACAGTTTTCCTTGTGGTTCTTAGTGATTATCCTCCTCTTTAATACACTCTTCATAGACTTTGAGTCTTCCTATGATGTCTTCGAATCCTGTCGTCTACATATCGAGGACTTGCTCGAAAGACACTATAATATGGATGTATTTTCTTCTAGGTAGACTGTTGAGAAACTTCTTCACGAGCTTGTTTTCTTCGATGGTTTCTCCAAGGGATGCATCCTTCTCCACTAACTCTTATAACTTTCCTGTAAATTTATCTATTGTATCTAAAGATTTCATCTTAATTCTTTTGAACTTTGACATAAGGGTTTGTAGTCAGTCCTCCTTGACACATTCAGCTCCTTTATATCGTTTGCTTATCGCCTCCCATATCTGTAACGGTGAGTCTTGTTCGCCAACTTGCAATATAAAATTCTCCAACATGGATTGGAATAGAAACGCTGTTGCGACATCGTTCTTGTTCGATTCATCTGTTCCAGGTTGGACAGTTTCCCAAACCTTATGAATACGTAAGAAAACTTTCATTATCATTGACCATATGGTGTAATCTTTAGAGGTAAGCATAGGAAACTGGATCGAGATCGTTTTGTCAAACTCCGTTTGACGTGTGGTTGTTGTAAGATCCCCCATAGCTCGGTTCTTGATATAGCCTATTTCTTATCAGTTTTAGGCCATGTTCTTGGCTCTATTTAGGGTATATTATGTGTGTTTAGGACATATTTTAGAGTATTTATAGGTCCAGGGAAGTTTTGGAGATAAATGGAGATACTTGGAGCTTTTGGAGAATTTAGAGGAGAAGAATTTGTAGCTGACTATTTAAGGAGTCAAAGTACAAGACTGTTGTCGATCGACGACACAGACTTGGAGTCGACCGATGATGAAAGACCAAGGTCGATCGATGTTGCACACTTGACGTCGTTTTTCCTACTCGCTTGATGGCGAGTTGGACGAGATTGATCTTATTCGCCTCATGGCGAGTTGGACGTGGTCGGTCCTACTTGCCTGATGGCAAGTTGGACGAGAATGATCCTACTCCCCTCATGGCGAGTTGGACATGGCCGGTCTTACTCGCCCGATGGCGAGTTGAACAAGACTGATCCTACTCGCCTGATGGCGAGTTGGACGAGTCTGATCCTACTCGCCTGATGGCGAGTTGGACGAGTCTGATCCTACTCGCCTGATGGCGAGTTGGACGAGTCTGATCCTACTCGCCTGATGGCGATTTGGACGAGTCTGATCCTACTCGCCTGATGGCGAGTTGGACGAGTCTGATCCTACTCGCCTGATGGCGAGTTGGACGAGTCTGATCCTACTCGCCTGATGGCGAGTTGGATGTGGTCGGTCTTACACACCTGATGTCGAGTTGGATGTGTTCGGTCCTACTCCCCTGATGGCGAGTTGGAAGAGTCTGATCCTACTCGCCTGATGGCGAGTTGGATGTGGTCGGTCCTACACACCTGATGGCGAGTTGGATGTGTTCGGTCCTACTCGCCTGATGGCGAGTTGGACGATCATGATCTTACTCGCATGATGGCAAGTTGGATGTGGACGGTCCTCCTCGCTTGATGGCGAGTTTGACAAGACTGATCCTACTCACCTCATGGCGAGTTGGATGTGGTCAGTTCTACACACTTGATGGCGAGTTTGACGTGGTCGGTCCTACTCGCCTGATGGCGAGTTGGAAAGACTGATCCAACTCTCCTCATGGCGAGTTGGATGTAGTCGGTCCTACTCGCCTGATGGTGAGCTGGACGAACTTGATCCTACTCGCCTGATGGTGAGTATGATGTGGTCGGTCCTACTCGCCTGATGGCGATTTGGATGAGCCTGATCCTACTCACCAGATGGCGAGTTGGATGTGGTCGGTCCTACTCGCCTGATGGCGAGTTGGATAATACTGATCCTACCCGCCTGATGGTGAGTTGCACGAGGGCGAGCTGCAGAGGGCGAGGTGTAGAGGGCGAGTTGTAGAGGGCGAGCTGCAGTGGGAAAGTTGCATAGGGCGAGGTGCATAGGGCGAGCTGTAGAGGGCGAGCTGCAGAGGGCAAGCTGCAGAGGGCGAGTTGCCTTTCTTTCGTTGTCATTCTCTCCATTGACTGCTTCATAGATCTGCATAACTATTTCGTTTGTTTTAGGCAAGTCTTTCCATAAACATTTTCCGAAAGTTGTTTTTTCGAATGATTGCCTCACCGATTTTCCTACGAGGTATTTCCACGAAAACTCTCTGAATTTTGTTCTACATAATATTGTTTCATAAAACTTGTCATGTTTGGATAAAAACTCTTTTATTTCTTGTCTAGGATGAAATATACAGAGTTTTGTTCTGGTAGCCTTATTCAAATAGGCCCGGCTTATGCAATGTAGTTTTTTGACATTTCCGGCTCGTATTCATCTAAGGCATATTTCTCGGAAGATTTTAGCCGTTTATTTTGCCATGACCGATTTTGACCCCAATATTTACACAAAGTGAAAAATTTATAAAAATTTGACAAAAAATCTTTAATCATTTTTATTTTATATAAAAGAAAAAATCATTTTAGAAAAAAGTGAATAAAATTTTGACTAATGAAAAATAGTGATAGTCGAACCAATCTTGGATCATTATGAATATGTAGCCATTTAGAGATAAGCCAATTTCATGAAAACATAAATTACGACATAATATATTTTGTAGTTATTTATCATAATAATAAAATATTAATAAATGTATAGAAAAATTTATGTTTTAAATCTCTGATATTATATTTATTACGTATATTTGATAGATAAACAAATATAAAGAATCTTCTTCAAATTCTAGCCTAAAGACAGAGAATTGATTCTTTACAATTTTTAGGAAATTTTCCATTCAATTCCTTTAAAATACAATTACCAAAAAATTCACCAAAAATTGAATAACAAAAATATTTAATGAAATTTGAAATTGACTTTATCCAGTAACACAAGAATTTATAAGAAATGGTGAAACCCTTGATTGAATAAAAAAGATTGATAAAAGTTCAATTCCTTTGAATTCATTTCAATTCCTAAATACCCCCACCTTTGAGTCTTTACAGGTCCAAGTACATTTTAGAGCATTCTAGAGATTATGAAGCTTTCTAGAACTTAGAGAGAGAGGAATCCCGTAGCTGGTCAAATTCAACAATGTACGAGTCGAGACAAAGTATTGCGTCGAATGACGACGCACTCTTGCCGTCGATCGGCCGTCAACGCGCAGAAACCCAACTCACAAAGTAGCCAACTTGAAGCCCAAGTCACAGAAATTAGAAGCTTGCCCTTGAACGTGTTTTACCTAGTTTATATGGTCTTTCCTAGTGTTTTATGCAAATGACGAATTTTTGCAAGCTTTCATAAGTTTCATAACAAACATAGTAGTTTACGGTTTTTGGGGAGAAGATCAAGACTTCTTTAAGCTTTGTATTGGAACCCCACTTTCTATCCATATTCTTTAACTTATGCATTATTTCATGTTTATGACTATGTCCTTCTTATCTATGTTTGAGTAGTCACCTTGTTAAATTTTAGGGTTTATTGAAAGTTTTGATGAATTAGCCAAAGAATAAAATTGCTAGGGTGAATATTAGATCTACATCAGATTTGTACTTATTCTTAGTGTTTTTGATTAGCTACCTAGAACCATGATATTAGGATATTAAGAATTGTGTGATTGCATGATCAATACTTGAAATATCTTTGATGAACTTAAATTACTAAGGACAATCGAGAGAATGATCTAGTCAATATAAGTGAATCAATCAAATTTGATCGTTTAATGCTTGACTAAGAAAGCTATTAATCGATGTCTTTTGCATACTATCGATCGATGGCAATTCTGATTTTTCACACGAAAGTTGTAGACTCTGAGGTTAGCCATAGGATAGATATAACTTATAAAATCTTTACTAACTAAATTTGTGTTCTATGATTGAAAACCCCTTAGGTTCTTGATATAGCCAATTTATTACTAGTTTTAGGCCATGTTATAGGCTCTATTTAGGGTTATTATGTGTGTCTAGGATATGTTTTAGAGTATTTACAGGTCCAGGAACATTTTTGAGATATATGGAGATACTTGGAGCTTTTAGAACATTTAGAGTAGAAGAATTTGTAGCTGACTATTTGAGGAGTCGAAGTACAAGCCTGTCGTCGATTGACGACACAACCTTGGAGTCGACCGATGATAAAAGACTAAGGTTGATCAATGCTGCACACTTTCCATCGATCGACGCCCAACTCGCAGACAACCGATTGAAAAGCCCAAGTTTAGAAGACAAATGACAAGAATGCCCTGGACGAGTTTAACCTATGTTTTAGGGTTTTTATATATATGCTTATGTAATGAGAGCAAAAAAGTGTGTGCAAGTGCAGACAAGGCTGGACACAACTTACATAGCTTTATATTTCTAGGTTTTTAGGGGAGAAGATTCTTAACTCCTTAGGGAGATTGGTATTGGACCACCAGTATTTGATCTATGCATCATATTCAGACTATTGTTCTTTCTTTGATTATGTTTAAGTAGTCATCAATTAGATTTAGGGTTGCATGATAGCAATCATGGATTAGCCCAAATTAGGATTGCTAGTTAAGTTAATATCCATCAATTGAGTTGTGCTTAATGCTTGCATTTTATAGTAGCTAACTAGGATTTCAAAAGTAGGACATGGACGACTACGAGAGTAGGTTCTGTGCCGGAATAGACTCCATTGAAATATGTTGTTAGGTGCATGCGAGAGCTGGTCTAATAAGTCTGGTGGACTTATCAAATCTCGTTCACACTTCCTTCTGATTTCACCGTCAATCGACATCAGGCCATAGCAGTCGATCGATGGTCTTTCCATTTGCTACCATACGGGAGTTGGAGTTAAAAGGGTCAGAATAGTTAATATTTGAGTTTTAGTAAATTTACATATTTGTGTTTCCTATTTACTATAATCCATTAGGCTTAAAACCCTACATCTAGCATATTTACATTTGCATCAAGTTAGTTTATTAGAATATTTCTATATTCGCATTATTAGAATATTTCCATATTTGCATTATCAGTATATTTTCATATTGCATATCTACTTCTTGATAAGTAATATTTCTTTAACTGATTGTTTACCACCAATATATATATTCACCTAGCTTAATCTTTAGAAATAAGAATTCTATTATAGTGTCATTGCTCTTTGTGGATTCAATCCCTACGTACTACACCTGATCTCTTTTGGCAAGAATACTATTTTTGTGTTAAGACTAGAGTTAATTTGATAGTTATTTGTTTAGAATAATCATACCCTGCTAGAACAATAAAAACACGCATGTCAAATTTGGCGTCGTTGCCGGCGAGCATTGATCGCCATTAGATTTAATTTCTAGGATTTAGTCTAGGTTTGTTACTACTTTCAAGTTACTAAATTTTTCTTTTCTTTTGTTTTTCAGGTGCATGCAAAGACACACCAAGAGCAATAAATGACAAGAACTACTATTCTCTGACCCCGATAAACTCGAATGTACTATCCGCAAAAAAAGACGACAAGTATTGATTGATAGCAACAACACCGCGTCGATTGACACTTATTTATGGACAGCATCGACTGACATCAGAACTCGAGCATCGTCCGACACTGATCACATAGCACCAATCGACAGCAACTTACCCGCATCGATCGACATAAGCAGACGAGTTCAAATGGTTGCGACTTTAATATTGGTTCGGGACGAGAATGGAGACATGCATGACCTCGACGGTCATCTGTGTAATGCAGCAGGTCAAAATATCAAGGAGAAAATAGAAGCTGGACAGGTTCACTAGCTCAATACACTAATTGATGATGATTTTTGGGTCAAAGTTAAAACAGAGGGCTATAAGAAGGAGGATTCCATGTAGAAAATTCGAGTTTGCTCGATAGTCCGCACATGCATTGATCGATACTAGTTACTGAGAATCGATCGACGGTCCCTGTGGAGTTAGCAGAATTAGGAAAATCTTTGAACTTCGTTTGACGCGTTGATCGTAGAATCGTTCGACGGTTCCCAGCAGCGAAACGGGTTCATTAACCAAAGATCACAAATATGAAAACTCCAGAGCAGAAGATGGGTACATCAGAGTCTATGATGGTTGATAAAACTGCCGAGGGTCGTCCCAGGAAGAAACAGAGGAACATTCTGAAGAAGAAAAATGATCTAGAAAAATTGTGGTGCCATGTCTGATCAAAAGCTACAAATTTCCCAATGCCCTATGTGATATTGGATCACCGGGGAGCATCATACCCAGAGCTATGGCAGAAAAAATAACCCTAAAAGTGGAGCCTTCCAGCGATTCCTTCATCTTTGTGGATTGCTCCAGAGTCAATTCAGGGGGTATTTGTAGAGATGTCCCACTGCAAATTCAGGATGTCTTAGTCTCGATAGACTTCCATGTAATGGATATCCAGATCAATTGGAATTCTTTCTTGCTACTTGGAAGAGCTTTCATGGCTACCGTGGGAGCTATCTGCGACATGAGGACAAACATGTTGTGCCCTTCTTTGATTAATCATAATGTTTATTATAAAATTTAAAAGAATAAACACGCCCTCACAAAATTGTGTGATGATGCAGAACTTGTGGCCACATGCTTCTACGATTATTACTTCAATGAAGAATCAGAAGATGGAGCATTTATCGATACCCAGCCCAGACAATCGATCGACACCCTTGCAGTTCCACAATTGGTCGACACCCACCCTTTGTTATCGATCGACACTCACAGTCCAGAACTGATCAACGACTACCACACAGATGGTGATTACAACACAGTCGCCCCGAGTACAGAGAAGAAGAGATAATCAAGTACCATTGTATTGCTATGAAAGAGGTTGGTGTTTTTCATATTCCCCATTGACCCGGGAAATCGACATCGATCAACGGTAACTATCGATACTGAACAAGAAGAAGTATCCGAAGTAGACTCAGCTGCAGAACGCAAGAAGGAATATGGTTATCTACAACCAGACGAGTTCGGTATCATGAAAGATCCAGACGGTCACGCAAGAGCTATGGATGGTAGACTACTAAATGTCATGAGGGAAGATATTGCAGACATTCTTGCCATGGCTGATCGAGCTAGAAACCTTTTCACGCAACAGTCTGGTTATCGAGCATCAATCGACGTTCACCATACACCATCGATCGACACATGTCCAGTATGCGAAGGATCCGATGCAGATTACAGAGAGGAAGATAAGATTGAATATCGTGGCCTAGCACGCGAAGACGCTGGCTAGGTGATGAACGTGAGAGTGGATAATCACACATCGATCACAGGCTACTCATGCCCATCGAACGACATCAGACGTGAACCATAACACAAACTTGGAGAAGAAGACACATATATTGGTAATCTTAGACCAGATGAGTTTGGAATTTTCAGAGATCCAGAGGGACGTGCACGGGCTCTTTGCAGGAGAATCCTACATTTATCCAAGGAGGATGTAGTAGCTGCCCTTATTATGGCAAATGAATCGGGTAATATATTTGGACAGCAGCAGAAGCCATCGATCGATGCACATCATACAACATTGATCAATTTTGAGGAGCAAAAGAACGAGCCGATTCATAATGTTCTATACACTCCCAAGTATCTTGGATTGATCAACGGCACCCACCGAGGATCGATCGACGGCACCCACCGAGGATCGATCGACATACCCTTTCCAGAGGTGCACAAATTTCGTTCTTCCGATGCCTACAACTTTCCACCATCAATCGACAACAACATCAAGTCCTCGATCGACTGGTGTTTCAAGCAAGGTACGAGAGATTTTGATACTGAGGGCAACAAAAATTTCCGTTGGAAAAAAAAGATGAGTATGGCATCTACTAAGATGAGAATGGTAATGAACGAGCTACAGGCGGAAGGGTAGTGAATGTGAAAGCTGGAGACATTAGAACAGTTCTATACAGAGCTAATTTGTTTGAGTAGAGCTACATATGTTTACCAAATCATGCAGCAAAGATCGTTATGTCTAGGAAGGATCAATATAAATACAGTAGAGAAGAGATTGATGATATTGTGCATGAGATCTACAGAGCTCAAGAGATGTGACTGGATGATTTCTACAAGAGGCTGGATGATGTCTATTATCCCATAGACAATTGCCTCACCGGTTTGACTGCACGCATGGATGAGATGAAGCAAGATTTGGATATTTTTTAGAGACAACACCCGATTGGGGCAAACGTATTGGCATCGATCGACGGCAATATCAGGCCATCGATCGACACTGAAGACAACGAACAGAAGACGTCAGCAAAAATAGAATTAGAAGATAGGTTCGATGAGATTGCTTTTTCTCAAAGCCTAATGAAGGAAGATATTTCTCAGCAATTGGAGGATTTATCAGAGACTACAACTTCTAGATTTAGAATGCTATAGCGCAATATTGAGAAACTACATTAAGGAATGAATTTTGCCAGAGCGGTTACAAGGAATGATAAATCTAGAGGAGATGAGGCAATAAAGAGCTTCATTAGTACATGGTTACAGAAGAGCGAAGAAGATGTAGACACTTATTTTCCAAGTGTTAAGCCAGAGAGTTCAAAACTTCGAGCTTAAGACTATAACCAAGCGCTGAGTGGGAGGAACCCACTGTTTAGTAAGCTTTTATTTTGTTTTTACTTATGCTACTATTTATTTCGATTCTACTTTGTTTTATAGACTGTTTGAGTCAACCATCGATCAACACCATAGAGGCACCATCAGTCGACGTTGGATCGCGACCATCGATCAACCACACACGCCTACCATCGATCGATACTCTTTTATAGATTCTGGTATCAATTTTTCTACTTAATCTATTTACTTATGATTTAATTTTTCCTAACCAATCCAAGATGGATTACACTAGGGACAGTGTAATTTAAGTCTGGGAGAGGTTCGCTAATGCTATTTGATTTGTTATGAGCTTTATTTACTATATATATAAGTTTTCAAAAACGTTTTATTGAGTCAAGAAGGGGACTTTGATCAAGATTCATTATTGACTAACCACACTTTTTAGCATCATTTTTAGAAGGTTGTTTCAAAGATTACTAGAGATACCAAAATGGATCATCCTGCCACTATATCACATTTTCTTAGAAAGTTTGAAGAAATCGAAGCTGATTTCCAACACTAGTCCTGACATTATTTGCTTGATTTGGAGCCTGGTATACACTGGATCGGACTCCTTCTGCAAGTCTGTAAGTACAAGTCCTTTGGTTCCCTTCTCTCTTTCTCTTCAGCTTTTACTTAATAACTTAAAAGAATGAGATGACTTCCCGAGATGTAGAGGGGTAAGTAAACCTATGACCCCACTATTCTAATTCGGAGGAACGATCAAACATTGTTGGAAGCAAGGGGTAGGTACATTACCGATGACCTCACTATTCTCCTACAACATTTCCCAGAAAAGCAAAAGAAAAAAAGAAAAAAAAGAAAAGAAAAAGAAGAGGAAAATCAAAAATGAGATGGCAAGATGGACTGTATTAGCATCATTGTCCATTAAGTTTGAGATCTAAAAGGATTCAGAAAGAAAAGAGAGAAAAAGGAATCAGAGAAGACTTTGTGCCTAGTTATTCAGATACTTGCAGGAGCATTTACAGGAGAAGAATCTTTAGCTGACTATTTGAGGAGTCGAACTACAAGCATGTCGTCGATCGACGACACAACCTTGGAGCCGACCGATGATAAAAGACCAAGGTCGATCGATGCTGTACATTTACCATCGATCGACACCCAACTCGCAGACAGTCGATTGAAAAAAACCCAAGTTTAGAAGTCAAATGACAAGAATGCCCTAGATGAGTTTTGACCTAAGTTTTAGGATTTTTATATTAATGCTTTTGTATTGAGAGCAAAAAAAGTGTGTGCAAGTGCATGCAAGGCTTGACAAAACATAGTAGCTTTATAGTTCTAGGTTCTTAGGGGAGAAGATTCTTAACTCCTAAGGAAGATTTGTATTGGAACCCCAATATTTTATCTATGCATCATATTCAGACTATTGTTTTTTCTTTGATTATGTCTGAGTAGTCATCAACTAGATTTAGGGTTGCATGATAACAATCATGGATTAGCCCAAATTAGGATTGCTAGTTAAGTTAATATCCATCAATTGATTTGTGCTTAATGCGTGCATTCTAGAGTAGCTAACTAGGATCTCGAAAGTAGGACATGGACGTCTACGAGAGTAGGTTCTGTGCAAGAATAGACGCCATTGAACTAGGATGTTAGGCGCATGCGAGAGCTGGTCTAATAAATCTGGTAGACATATCAAATCTCGTTCACACTTCCTTCTGATTTCACCGTCGATCGACATCAGGCCATAGCCATCAGTCGATGGTCTTTCCTTTTGCTCGCATACGAGTGTTGAAGTTAAAAGGGTCAGAATAGTTATTATTTGAGTTCTAGTATATTTACATATATGTGCCTCCTATCCGCTATAATCCATTAGGCTTGAAACCCTAGATCTAGCATATTTACATTTGCATCAAGTTGGTTTATTAGAATATTTCCACATTCGCATTATTATAATATTTTCATATTTGCATTATCAGCATATTAATATATCCTTAAAGTTTGTCACCAATATATATTCACCTAGCTTAATATTTAGAAATAAGAAATCTTTTGTGTGTCATTGTTCTCTGTGGATTCAATTCGTAAGTACTACACCTGATCTCTTTTGACAAGAGTAATATTTGTGTGTTAAGAGTAGGGTTAATTTGATAGTTATTTGTTTAAGATATTCATACCTTGCTAAAATAATTAAAACATGCATGTCATTTCTATTCATTATAATTCACTACCTGAAAACTCTAGATCTAGCTATTTTCCTTACTTGTTTACAAACCAAAAAATTATCTATTTACTTATTCTAAAGTATTATTAATTGTCTAGCTTAACTAAGTTGATTACCGAATCTATAGTGTGCGCTCGCTCTCTGTTGATTTGATTCCTAAATACTACAATTGAACATCTCATTTGAGAGAGTATCCAGTTGCTCTAGGATAATTTGAGAACGTATCAATTACTATACATTTTGGTTTAAATTTTCCTCATGGTTTACATCCATTTTTATATTGGGCCCATTCTTGATGGCATCATATCATCAAGTAAGTGTTTCAGACACATCTATTTGTGCTGTGTTCAAATACTATTTTATCGATAAGAGTGTTCTTACCTTGAGAATGGAGCACAAGTTTGATTTCTTCACTTCATTGAAGACAAAAACTGACCGTACTGGCCAAGCTAATGTCATTTTCCAATGGTCTTTCTTCAAAGTTGTCGAAGAGTTGAGGGCTATCCAATTGCCTAGGATTGGATTGGGTGTTGTCCTTGTTTCTGAAACTTCTACTTATGAAGAACAAGAAAACAGAAAAACACTTTTAGGCCTGGCGTGCTGATCTCTTTAGTTTTTGTAAGTATCACATTTAGCATTTTCGGTTAAGGAAGAACTTACAGGTTGTTCTTTACTTTAAAATTTTGCATTATGTTAACTCTGGCTGTTTCATTACTGATCTCTTAGGAAATTATGGTACGTTATATCAAGTTTCTTGGAATTACATGTTAGAAAGTTAGACCTGATACAGTAGAGCTTGACATACAATCTCTTCCATTTGTATCATGCTGGAGATGTTAGACTTGCTTGTTTGTTAAGCTAAGTTATGAAGGAACTGTAGACGGCTTTGTAAGCAACACCCAAGTATTCTGACGTCTTGTATTATCTTATGCTTCTGCACAGCAAAGAGATTTGAAGACTATGTTCAGTCTTCTCTTCAACTGACTATACGTTCTGGCACTACCGAAGGAATCCTAAAAGCAGTTGGAGCTTTCACTTTAGACATCAAGAGAGAGGCAATTTCTTGAGTTACGACCAAATTAGTGAACTGAGCCATTCCAGGAGGCGGTGTTGGAGGAAGAGTGAAAGAAGGAACCAAAACAACTCTTCTCCAAGGTCCTTCACCCAAGGACTAAACCCCTATGTTGTAAAGATCAGTGGCAGAGGAAACAGAGGAGTTGGTTCTTCTTCTTCTGAGGCAAAAGACTTATAGTGAGGAGATTTAGACGATCAGAGGATAGAGAGAGTGTGACGTGATCGATGATGAAAAGGCTTCTGTTTTGTTGTCGGATTGTAATTTGTAAATGTAGTAAGTTGTGTTGAAATGGTAGAAGGACAAGTGCATTTGCAGAGGATGATAAAACCGTGGGCATTGATTCTGGACAATTTTTTGAGTGGATGTGCCAAAAACATGCCTGAACGTTTCCATATTTGTCACAACTGTTCAAGTCTCTCTTCAAAGCCTCCATTGTTTCACGATCACAATCAAATATATTTGATTATTGGTATCTTTCATGAACAAGTAATTCTTGCGATATAAATATTTGAGTTCAAACATTCTGCTCTTATCCCTAAGCTTCGTTAGATATTTAAGTGTATAGGTGCAATATATCATGTGAATAATTGCAATCGTTTGTATGAACAATTGCAACCATATAAATAAAATTTTGCAACTATTGATGTTTGCAACCTTTAGTAATAATCATATTAAAGATTGCAACCCTTGATGATTAACCATTGTAACTATTTACTAACTATTGCATTTCTTCGTGAACATTTGCAACTATTGGTTTAACTATTGCAACTATTGGTTGCAACTCTTCATTCTCTATATAAAGAATGTAGGCATTGGCAAATAAGATAGAAAAGATTAGAAACTAATAGTTAGTTTGAGAGAAAAGTAGAAACTAATAGTTAGTAAGTGAGAGAGGGAATAAAATTATTGTTTAAAAATCATCAAAGATCTTTGAAAAACACATATAATCATTAAAGCTCTATTTGTTATTTTTGTATTTTAGCTTAGAATAAAAATGTGACTTTGATTGTCTTATCTTACAAAAAGATTTCGTGTAACCCAAAGACTTGGAATAGGGTCGAAATATTCTTTAAGGAAAGCATGGCGATTCAATCATTATCTAAGTATATAATTCACAACTTTTTCGGGTACCAACCCAATATTAACCAACAAGCTTTGGTGTTGTCTCATGTTCTACCATCGAACCTCTGCTTTTGATCATTAAAATTTTTGATCGCAAAATGATATTATTATTTATTTAATCTTAAATAGAGACTGCCGAAAATAATATTCCAATTTAAAAAGTTTATGGAATATATTCTCTTTAAATTCCTTTTTCCTGTTTCTAATTGATACAACTAGCTGACTTAATAGATAATTGTGTAGAAATTATATCCAAAGGCTGAAACGAAAGAGTAAATAAGATTACAGGAAAATAGTTTGCATATTAACAAGATTACAAAGAACAATCACAATTAGGTCAAAAACAGAAAAGAAAAGATGAAAACTTCATTACACAAATGACTCTCGAGATCATGCATGTCTCAATTATCATCCTGAATCAACACAAGTCCTACAGCCATTTTTTCCTGCAGCGTGCGGTGTCAATCGACACAAGTCCTAAGTGTCGCTCGGTACTAGAAGAGAGGAAATGATCGCTGCTTTGAAGGTGTCGCTCGACATTAACCTCTTAGACTTACAGATCATACATTCTAACTCAGCTAGTTCTTGTTTGAGAAGTCCAAGAGCTAATTTCCATGTTTTTCTAGTACTGATATGTATGTACATGAAACACAAGAAAAGAAAAAATAGTAAACTAAAAAGAAAAACTTAGACGAAATCCTACACCTAGTCTAATGTTGATCAGAGTCCTCGACAACGGCACCAAATTTGATATGCTCAAATTAACCTTCAAGCTACTCTCTCAAATAAGAGGTTTGGTATAGTACTTGAGGACCAAATCCACATAAACTCTATCTTTCACACAATAAACTTGAGTTTTTTTATCAAGCTAGGAAAACAATATAAAGATAGTAAATAAAGCAGTAAGTAATAGAATGGGTTGTAAGCAAAGGAGAAAACGCTAGATCTGGTGATTTATCAATCAAGAGATTCAAAACACAAATCAAGAGTGCTATGGGTTTTATAGGTTCAATTCTAGAACTTGACTTCTATAGTAATTTATCCAGCTCTCGCATGCGATAAAATTTTCAGATGTCTAAATCCTATGTTCCGGCTCTCGCATGTGAACAAAGAAGAGTGATGATCGATTGTACCGAGTGTCGATCGATACTTCTTTAGACAAACATTAATGCTCAGATCGATAATGTTCAACTAAATGCTAGACCAACTCTCGTATGCGCCTAGGTATCTAATCAATTAGGGTTCATGTTTCGTCAATTGATTGCCTCTCAATTAATCTATGATTCTAGGTTCAATTAATCTATGATTCTAGGTTCAAATAATCAGTCACACTCTCGTGCTATTCCGACTACTATAGATCTTAGTATTACAAGCCTGGAGTAGAATCTATAAACAACCCTGGCGATAGTAATCGATTATCAGTTTGACATTAAGCTCATGAAATCCCTAAATCTAACAAGATGATTATTCGGACATGGAAACAATAATACAAATCATAGTCTAAATAAATAATAGATAAAGAAATTAATGACAAAACCAAAGGAGTTCCAGATCAACTCTGAAAAAGTTCTAATCTCCAGACGTAAAACTAAGAATAAAAGAAAGCGTAATCAACAATGGCTTAGAAAAACATACATATACAGTTAGGTCATATCATGGGTCTTCTGTAAATATAGGAAACTTTGGGGCAAAGTTATAATTCTTGAAAATTCATTAAAATAGTTCGGTTTTCTGATATGGAGGAGTGTTGATCGACACCAGGGTGGTGTTGGTCGACACTAATTGATTCTTGACTGCTTTCTTTCGCAAGTTAGACGGACCACCCTTTAGTAAAACGATCATAACTTTTGCTCTCGAAACCTGATTGACCTTAGACCGATGGCATTGGAAAGTTAACTCAAATCTCTATCTTGTGCAAAATAGATCTTAATCACATTGTGGTAAAGTATTCATCCATAGCTGAACTTCTTACGCATCTGCAGATTTATGCATCTCAAATAGCTCCATATCCCCCAAAGTTCTCCTATACGTACCTAGACCATGTATAATACAAAACAACACCAAAATGACTCCAAACACATATAATAGGTTCTAAAAAGACTTAAAATATGGTCTAAAAGTATTAAAAATTGTGGTACATCAACTTTATAGCAGGACTTCCCATATCATAAGGAATGAGTGTGATACTGTTCGTGGTTGATAGATTAAGCAAATATGCTCACTTCATCTGTCTTAAACACATGTATACTGCAACATCAGTACTTGATGTGTTCATCTGAGAGATTGTACGTCTTCACTGGTATCCACAATCAATCATATCAGACAGAAATTGAGTATTCCTAAGTATATTTTGGAAGGAATGCATCAGCTTGGCGGGTACCAAGCTCAAGTTTATAACTTCCTACCACCCGCAAAGTGATGGCCAAACAGAGGTGATTGATAGATGTTTGGAATCATGTTTACGGTGCTTTACGTCTTCTTATCCAAAGAATTGTGGCATCAATACCTTTCATGGGCTGAGTTCTGGTACAATACCTCGTACCACTCATTTCTACAAACATCACCATTTAAGATGCTCTATGTACGAGATCCACCTGATTTACTTTGGTTTGAAAATGATTCTACATCTAACTTTGAGCTGGAGACAATACTGAAGGACATAGATGCTACTTTACTCAATGCAAAGGATCATTTACTGAGAGCACAAGAGGCTATGAAGAACAATGCTGACAAACATATACGAGATCTTCGGTTTACAGTGGGTTCTTTGGTGTTTCTTTAATTGAGTCCATACCGCCAAAGCTCTCTCACTAAGAAATTTTGCCAAGAACTTGTTGCCAAGTATTACGGTTGTTTTCGAGTAATTGAGTGCATATGTTTAGTAGCTTATCGGCTTCAACTACATGTGGACTGTAAGATTCACCCAGTGTTTCACGTTTTGCAACTGAAACCTATTCTTGGTAATAACCATATTGTCTTGTCTCTACCCATTTCTTTGTCGGAGACAGAGGAGTTTATCCTACAGCTGGAGAGAATCATCAATTCGAGATAGGATGATGAAGGATATCTTGAAGAGTTGATTCAGTGGAGGGGCTTACTGGTTCATGAACAGTCATGGATGCGGGTGAAGGATGTGAGTAGAGAATTTCCAAAATTTGAGCTTGTCCTCAAGCTCAATGATACCGAGGAGGGTATTGATAAGCCTTGGAGACAGTACATAAGGAAGAAGTTGAGAGGGAAGAAGGATGAGCTCGAGGGAGTTATGAGAAACATAATACAAGAAGAGGTAGAAGGTGATGACGTGGATGCTATTGTAACTGATTCAGTTAGAGTTAGTTAAAGCCGTTAGCTCATACTCGAGTAGTATAAATACGATTATGTTGGGATATTCTAAAGTAGGAAGTAGGCCTTATGAAAGTGTAAAGTGGACTCTATTGTTTAGAGTTTGGGCTCAACCAAGTGTTGAGATTGTAAACGATATCGTTTTACAGTGGAATATACATTCTAGTTCTATCTTTGAGTCATCCAGCGTATCAAAACTCTAATTCTCTCAGAACATAGCTTTTCGAGGTCCCGGACAAGATTAATGTTCCAGCACTTGCATAAATCGAGGTGTTGCAGATAAGCATATGCGTCAAGATTTGATTTCAAACCTGTGTTGGTCATTAGATTATTGAAATTCTCAGCGCATTACCATGTAGACGATCTAGGGGAAATAAAACTCAAAAGCGAAATGTTTATCAAGAGGACCACTTTCATTTGTTAACATGTGTGTATTATATATAACAACGTGTAAATACTGAAATTTATGTTAGAGGTATTTGTAGAAGC
>CAJHQP010004237.1:0-57751 GCA_905132765.1 Moricandia arvensis | reverse complement strand
TTGCTAGCATTGTCCAACATGCTTCGATACTTAGGCAAAGCTCTTTTGTAGAAAGTACTTAGTAGACTCCCATTAGTGAAACATGATGAGGTCTTTGCAATAAGAATCCTTTAAATATTTTCCACGCTTCTCCAAAACCTTCAAGGTTCGTCTGCTAAAACCCATAGATCGCTTTCCAGAGCTTGGTGGTTCTTGAGATTGAGAAAAACTTGTTGAGGAAAGCTTTCTTGCAGTCATTCCATGTGTTGATCGATGATCGTGGTAAGTTATTCTCCCATGTGTGTGTTTTATCTACCAAAGAGAATGGGAATAGCCTCAACTTGAATGCATCTTTAAAAATGATGTTAATCTTCACTATGCCACACAACTTGTCAAAATTATGATCCAAAGGATCCTATAAACCAAGCCCATGGTACTTGTTGCTCTGGACATATTGATCAAGCGAGACTTATTTCGAAGCTGTTGTTCTCCACAGCTGCATGTTGAATACCCACCCTATTCCCATGGATATGAGGCTGGCCATATGTGCCAATCACTCTAGCTTGGTGTGGAGGGTGTTGTGGCCTAAGGTTTGCAGCTCCTTGACCATTTCCTTCTTGATCTCTTCCTAGAAGAATTCCTTGAGGGTTGTTTCCATGGTTTTCAGCTCCATAGACATCTTTTTATGAGGTTGATCCAGATTTTCATCCATCTCGAACCTCAATCTTTCCAAATGAGCCAATCGCTCTTCTCCGCGCTTTCTTGTTAACTCTCTCTCTCTAAAGCCATGATGTTGTCTACTCTTAAAACAAGGTTTGTTGGTCATCTACTCCTAAAGTTCATGCACCTGTCATTCAAAGAGAGATTAATAAAGAGTATCAGTATACAAATAAAAGAAAATAAGACTTAGTCTCAAGCAATGACTAAATCTCACTGTCAAAATCAACTTAGAACTGGCAACGGCTCCAAATTTGACATGATTTTGTCAACCCTAATATCAAGTAGTATAAAGAGTGTCAATCCAATCCTAAGTGATTTCAAAGCAATGAGAATGCAAGACATAAGCTTAATCTAAGTGCAATCAGTGTAGTTGAGTTGATTAGTAACAAGTAACAAGAACTAAGCAAAACAATTAACTAACTTTCAATCAATAGAGAATAAGAGAACTCATGGGCAATGGTATTGACTTTGAGTGACTAAGATCTAATTTAGAGTGCTAATCCAAACAAGCAATCAAGTTCTATAAGCTTAGACATAATCATTAAATTAGTTTTTGTCAAGAAAAGAGTTCATTTGCTATCACGAAAAGAGTTTATTTAATTTAATCAAGCAATCATTTAGAAAAAGTTTACCGGCTATCTAAGCTTCTCTAAATCAAATGTATTTGGTTAATTAAGCAAAGAACATTATCACTTTGGTTCAGACATTTCATCAAACATCTTTCGGGCATGAAATGTCTAGATATGTTGATTAGAGAAATCAAGTCTAAACTAGCATTGGGAACAAGAGATAAGTATAAAACATGAAGGATCTAACACTATACACTCAAAATCATCACTTAATCACCCTAATCACCTTAACCGATAAGCTCAAAGAGAGTCTACTCACTAATCTTCATGATTAAGCTTAAATCCATGAAAATTTCAAGGCTAATCAGGATAAGATTGTTAAATAACCTCAAAAAAAAACTTAAGAAAGAAAAATAAATTGCTAAAAAAAATCAAGATTTCCTCAAAAAAGGTTTTGTGTTTAGAGAAAAACAAACAAGATTTTTAAATTTTTTGGTCTAAAACAGATTTATACTAAGCTAAACTCCGTCCTAGATCAACCCAACAACACTGGGCCGACCCAACTAAAGATGGGTCAAGTCTATTTCAGTCTACGGCCGCGACCAACTCTCAGCCGTCGGCAGCCCGCAATCATCATGCTCCAGCCGCGACATGTCGCAAACATGGCCTGTGAAACGCTCAAAATCTTATTTGTACTTCTCCAAACCGGAAAACACATAGATGCAATGAACCTAAACAAACCTAAATGCTAGTCTAAGACAAAATCGGAGTTTATTTTTCAGTTGTAAGAATGTAGAAGTAGAAAGCAAAGAACGATGTAGACTTATGAATAAAAAGCGTTAGGTCTCGAGAAATCTTGGGAAACACAGATTGATAGATGTGAAAGTTTAACACTGAATGTATTAAGAACTGTTCTAGAACTCAAATCACTTAATTAGATAGTTCCGCAGTACTAACCCTATGTATTAGAATCTTAATGACTAACTTTCGTTGAATTTCAGATTCTAAACATGCAATAAAAACAAATTTGATGAGTTCAAAAAACTTCACAACAACAACTTCCATTGTTTAAGATTATTTTGCTCATGTAGGTGCATTCATGCATTTAATCGAACACTTTTGGTGACAATAAACAACCTATAATCAGGAACAAGGTGATCGATCCAGTTCATGCACTAAGAAAAACCTAGATAAAGAAACCGATAGATTATTTCTTATTCTAACAAATCACAATCATCAATCCATGAATTCATTTGAGCCCTAAACCTAACTAATAGATTACTCGTACATGGATATTGAAACACAGAAAACCACTGAGTAAAACATAGTATCAATAGAAATCAACAAGGGGGTTCAAAAATCTTCTCTAGAAACAGAGTATAGTATCGTCTTGCAGATGAAATAAATCTCCATAGAAATCTCTAATCAAAAGAAAAAAAGACGCGTAAGCCTAACAATGGCTGAGAAATATCCAATATAGGTGAAAACTCGCCAGGCTCGAGTTCCTAGGCGAAACCGAACCAAAAATAAAAGAAAACCATAATTTTTCATATTTTATCGCGCAAACCGAACTCAGGATCGACCAAGAGATCGACCAGAGTGGAAAGAGATTGGCCGATTTCCTGGAATCGAGCATATCAACCAATATGAAAAGGGATCGCCCGATCTTGGCCAAAAACGTCTGAATTGCTTCATTTTGCTCAGATCCTTGCTCTTTGTGCCCAAAAATTTATCCCAACATGTTTTAACTTGAAAAGACTCAATATACTCCAAAATACTCGATAAACAACTCAAAAAAGTGAGAAACCAACAAAACATTGTTTATCACTTTTGCGATGCATATCTAAGAATATAATGGTAGTATTGATTTTGCTAGGTTAATGTTCTGTCTATAACAACTGATTTTGAAATTTAGGCATCAGTGGTTATGTTTCCTTTTAAGATCTTGTAGAGAAACATGTACTAGTGTTTCAATTGTATGATTATCTTGTAAAATGTTTGAATAATGACAGGGCCAGCATCTATCACGAAGAGAAGAATGTTATAGATTTGTATATCAGTTTCTTAGAAACTCCAAGGTGAGGATCAAATGGTATTTATTTATGAAATTTCTGTGGAAGAGTTACAAGTTTTGCTCTTTTTGGCATTTTTATTTTTGAGAAAATTCCTTTTCACCGAGATTACCAGGCTTCACTTTCACAAAAAGACTTGGGAGTATGAAGGTCAGCTATTTGTGTTTTTCCTCTTCGAATGTTGTTTTAGTGTCTTTAGACATGTCAATGTTCTCAAAAGTGGACTTCTTTTTACACCAGAGGCTGCGTATTATAATCAATGAGCTTAAGTCTCTGAAACCAGAATTTGACGGGCAAGGAGATGAGCTGAACAAAGTCGACCATGAATTCTTTAGTTTTGGAAGTGGTTTAACAGTTGTGTCATATAGTTCAGATGTTGTTGAATGGCCTCTTGTCAACATAGCTTCATACTCATGCCCTGGTGATATTAAGAATATCTAAGAATTAAAATTAGCATTTTGTTTACTTAATCCTTGCATCTTCATAATCCATATGCTTTCTTATCAGTATTGTATTTTCATTTTTCTTTTTCTTCCTAGGATGCAGCCGCCTTACCGACTACGTCTCAAGCATCTCGGATATATAATAGTAATCTGACTGCATCTTCAAATTGTACACTGATTGATCAACTATTCCAGAAGCTCTGAGTACTCTCCTTTTGGTGTAATTGCTTGCCAGTAATTCTGTTTACTAGGAAGTGAAACACCATACATCCCTGATCATTCAAAAAGACAGAGAAATAGGGCATGCAATCTCATATATGTCATTGGTTTTCTTGCTTTGCCTCTTTCTGTTTCGGCTACCATATTTGGGTTATTGTTACCAAAAAAAAAAATTTCATTCTGATGGACTCAACAGCAAATGATTCTTAGCTTTTTCTCTTTATGTTATCATGTTTGAATATACTTTTTGTTTTTGTTTTGTTGATTTTATCTTTAGTTTTGAAAGATCTGAACAAATCATGGGTATATAAGACTTGATTGCTTGTCCATATTAATCCGAGATAATAAATGAGACTTAAATTGGGCCCATGTACATGCAGATTTTTTTTATTTTCTACATCCAAACCAAGCAACCTTGTGTAGACATTGATTCCCAAGTGCAAATAGTCTTAAATGTCAACGCGTTGCACCTAAGTCTGAGACAAAGGTAAGTTATTGATCGTTGTTATCTTTCCCACATGGTTTCACTCTTTTTTTCCTTCTTGGCCTAGTCCAATGTTAATTTGAGTTTAGATTTTAGGAGCTCATAAAAACCTTTTTATTTTGCTTGAATGACAGGTTCAGTATCCGAGTAGTACTGAATAGGGTTCTGCTGAATATTCAGGGTAAGTACTGATATCTTGTTCCGGTTTAAGAATATCTTTGTAGAAGTCATGGCTATGTCTAACTTATCCATCGATTGCTACAAATTGATTGACGCTGGACCTAGCGCTTCCACAACATCACTTAATGGTGATTATCAAGGAGTCTCATAGCTGAACTCTGTGCTCTCTATAAATGTTGGTCGATGGCAATTGCATTCCCATTTTGTGGGTACGAAGCAACTTTCCTCTGAGGATCCTAAAATACACACTAGGTATTTGGTAGTGATTGCATGTAAAGATCGGTGAAGAAGAACTATGTGGACAACAATATCCTCGTAACACATCGATGTAATCAGATTCAATTTGACAAAAATGAACTTTTATATATTGAGATCGAAACAGTAAGAAGGGTTTACAAGGATTGATCGAAATACAAATGGACTAAGCTAAAGATGATAAACAAACAGATGAAGTTGAAATCGATTCTAGTGGTGATAATTTGTTCGGTTCAGAATGTCCTTTATTTCTTCTCTTGCATTTCTTTTATAATCATTCTGCTTGGCCCATCATCCCTGATCTTCTCTCTCACCAGTTATAGATCAAGAGATCTTCGGGGAGTTTCTTCTTTAACTCGTTAGATCCGATGATTACGGGGATATTCCTGTGATTAAATCCTTTTGGTTTTGAGGGATTTGTCGGTCTTGTTCCTTCAAGTTCGAGCTCGAGATTGGTCTCCACGTATTGATCTCGAGGTCGAGATCTAAGTCTTTCAATAAACATGGAACAGGCTTACATTGTTATTTGGCCATGTCGGAATTTGGGTCAAACACCCTCCTCTTGTTCTTGCCCAAGTGTATCAAGAATACCCTCAAATTCGCCCATCTAAAGTAGTTGATCATATACCAAGACATGCACTTCCTTCTTTAGAAGAAAAAGAGAGCAGAAATTCTTATCAGCATTTGCATGTGGTAAGTTCCAGCTGGTTCTTCATTTATTTCTTTTGCAGTTTCTATCAACTCGCATTTGCGAGAGAAAATAGAAAATTTTGAGATGAAAGCCCATTTTGAATATCCAAGACTTTCTAAATTTGTATGAGCTCAAGGATGAACTCATTAATTAATCCATAAACAAGTAATGGAACTTTTGAATAGTAATATGTTTTAAGTCAAAGAATTGGATTCATGCCCATCAGATCCTCAAAAAAGCTTACTACAGCTCATTATGTTTCAGTGGAGATATTCTCTTTTTCGTCTTGTTAAGCCAACACTAATGTCTTCTCCCTTTGTGTAAATTTGCTTAAGCATGTGTAGATAATTGAAGATTTCTTAAGGCTAGCTCGTTCAAACACATAAAAAATTAGAAAGTTGTGGAGTGCTTGTTGACTCTCTGGTGAATAGATGGAACACACTTTTGCATTCAGATTATATTGTGCTCGCATCCATCATCAGCTGAGATTTTCTTATCATCATCACATATGCTCCCTTGTTTGCAGAAAACCTTGTTTTTGATATCATTACTCTTATAATCCCAAAGCAAGAGTTTACCTCATATTATGTACGTTACTCCATTTTGCTTAACCTTTTATATGTATTTACTGCGGGTGATTCTTCTCACATTTGGGCCCATCCTCATTTGTTAATGTACAATATGTAATACTAAATGAAGAAAAAATATATGAAGTTCAAGACAAATGTGAGAATGGCTTAATTGCGGAAGTAATACAAAGAAGAATATACTAGTTTGACAGATGATCAAACATAGAAGGAGTTTGTGATTTGAGAGAGAATGAGAATGGGGAAGAACATGTTTTTCATTTTTTGTATTTTGGTATGTGTTACAACCCCTCTATTTATACACAGGTGAAGTCCTTCAAAAGCTCCAGACATGATAATGAAAGGTGAGTTGGTGCAGTTGGTGAAGTAGGTGCAGTAGGTGAAGTAGGTGAGGTTGGTGAAGTTGGTGGTCGCAGGACGCCAATCGATCGATGCAGTTTTGCCCTAAAAATGCATCGATCGATGCAAGGCGACGCTCCTTTTGGAGTTTTGGTTCCATCGATCGATTGTATTTTACAATCGATCGATTACTTTAGCACGTTTCATTCGCAGAGTTGGCATCGATCGATGGGGTTTTGTGGCAGAAACCCATCGATCGATTTTGGGAACCATGTTTTAGGGATCCATGATTTCTTCATGTCAACACTCCCCCTCAAGCTTGACCATATGGAACAAGTCAAGCTTGGAAAGCCATGAAGTATTCCCTCATTAAAACCTTTACTTGGAAAAACCACTTGGGATAAAAACCAAGCAAAGGAAAAAGAGTAGAACACTCCATGGTGAGGGGATCACTGACATGGAAGGTTTATGAGTCCTAGTCTTGGAAGAATGGACTCACAAACTTTGCTGCTGGCCGCCTTGGTGAAGATGTCCGCCAGTTGATCTTCACTCCTTGTGTAGCATGGGAGGATCACTTGCTGCTCTACTGCTTGTCTTACCTTGTGGCAGTCTACTTCTATGTGTTTTGTCCTCTCATGGAAGACCGAATTGGATGCAATGTGTATTGCGGCTTGGTTGTCACAATGCATGGTCATGGGGTTGGTGATCTCAATCCCCAAGTCGCCTAGAAGATTCTTTATCCAGATGAGTTCACTGGTTAATTTCCTCATTGATCTGTACTCTGCTTCTGCACTTGAGCAAGACACAACCTTCTGCTTCTTACTTTTCCATGTAACCAAATTTCCTCCAATGAATGTGCAATAGCCGGTAGTTGATCTTCTGTCTGTTCTGTCTCCAGCCCAATCTGCATCACAGTATCCAACAACCTCAGTGTTTCTGTTGCAAGCCATCCATACGCCTTGACCCGGAGCCTCCCTTAAGTATCTTAGGATTCTCTCCACCATGTTCCAGTGATGAACCTTGGGATTTTGCATGTGCTGGCTAACCTGATTTACTGCAAAACAAACATCTGGCCGGGTAATGGTTAGATAGATCAGCTTCCCAACAATTCTCCTATATTGCTTGACATCTTCAAATGGAGTATCTTCATACTCCCCCTCTCGCAGTGTCTTGTAGCCCTCTTCAAGTGGTGTCTTGGCTTGTCTTCTTCCAAGATCTCCTGCCTTCTTTAGAATATCCAAAGTATATTTTCTTTGGGACATGAACAACCCCTCCTTTGATCTGCACATCTCAATCCCGAGGAAGTACTTTAGTTCACCTAGATCCTTGATGTCAAATGCGGTCTTGAGGAATGTCTTGGTGGCACTGATCCCCTCCTTGTCACTACCAGTAATGATGATGTCGTCCACATAGACTAGGATCACAATAATCTCGGACTTGCTGGTGAGAGTGAAGAGTGTGTGATCCGCTTGAGACTTCACAAATCCTCTTCCATTCAATGTAGTGCTTAGTTTGTGGTACCAAGCTCTTGGTGATTGCTTCAAGCCATAGATCGCCTTTCTGAGTCTGAGGACATTTCCTGGCTTTACCATCTCTTCCATTCCCGGAGGTGGTCTCATGTACACTTCATCTTCTAGTTCACCTTGTAGAAAAGCATTCTTTACATCCATTTGCCAAAGATCCCACTCTAGGTTCACTGCCAATGAGATGAGTATCCGGATTGTATGAAGCTTCGCCACTGGTGCAAACGTGTCTAGATAATCTTCTCCATACACTTGTGTGTATCCTCTTGCTACCAGTCTGGCTTTCTTCCTTTCTGGCTTTCCATTTGCAAGATACTTGATGGTATGCAAGAGTCTGCTGGTCACGGCTTTCTTTCCTCTTGGAAGCTCAGTCTCATACCAGGTGTTGTTCTTGATCATGGCATTGATCTCTTCTTCAACAGACTCTCTCCATTCTTTGTCTTGCATTGCCTCTTCATAGGTGTTTGGGATGTACTCTTGATCCAATTCTCCAATGAAGACTTGATGTTCTTCTGGATATTGAGCAAGCGAGCATACTGCACTCACTGGATGTGCCACAGCTTTAGCATTAAAGTAGACTTTCGGTTGCCTGATTCTTGTGCTCCTTCGCAAAGGCTGTATCTGATCAGGTGCTGCCTCATTTGTTTCTTCTGGAACTTGATCTTGAGTCTCAGGAACTGATTCTGATTTGGTCTCATCCTGATCATGATCTTTTTGTTGATTCCCCCTTTCAGGGTCAGGATGGGCAATTTTTTCATTTTCATTAATCACATCTTCTTCAACTACAGTTTCTGGAACAGGTGCAGTAGCTTCAGGGATATTCCTTCTTGTTTCTTGAGTTGCTGGAGACATGCCAATGCCGAAGTTCTCCAAAATGATTCTGAGGTTTGTGGCTCTTTCTGATTGCGGTAAGTCCCTCAGATCATCCCAATTCTTCACCTCATAATATCCCTTTGTTTCCACAAACTTCACATCCCTTGATATTAAAACTTTTCTGGCTACTGGATCATAGCACTTATACCCCTTTTGTGTTGGAGAGTAGCCAATGAACATCGCTTTTGTGCTCCTGGCATCCAGTTTGTTTCTCTGCTCCCCTGGTATCAGCACAAAGCAGAGACATCCAAACACCTGTAAGTGGTCCAAAGCCGGCTTAGTCTGGTTAAGGACTTCAAACGGTGATAGATCTTTGAGGACTTGAGTTGGAGTCCTATTGATCAGATAAGTAGCAGTCACCACCGCATCACTCCAGAATCTCTTTGGAACATTGGTGTGGAACATCATTGATCTGGCTACCTCCATCAGGTGTCTGTTCTTCCTTTCAGCAACTCCGTTTTGTTGAGGAGTATATGGACAGCTTGTTTGATGAATAATTC
The DNA here is from genome assembly GCA_905132765.1 of Moricandia arvensis. Lineage (NCBI taxonomy): Eukaryota > Viridiplantae > Streptophyta > Magnoliopsida > Brassicales > Brassicaceae > Moricandia > Moricandia arvensis. The sequence continues at coordinate 48,317 of CAJHQP010004237.1, read as the reverse complement.
CATGTTGAGCCAGGTACTGTTTGAATGCATGACTTGTGTATTCTCCACCATTGTCTGATCTGAGGATCTTCAGCTTGGCATTGAAGTGGTTGGAGACATGAGCTTGGAAATTCTTGAAGGCGTCTAACACCCTATCCTTGGACTGAATCAGTGTCAACCAAGTGTATTTGGATTTTTCATCAATGAAGGTGACAAAGTATTTGTGATTCTCCCTTGACACACATGGAGCCGTCCATACATCAGAGTGAACCAAGTCAAAGCAACTCTCATAGGTGGTGCCAGACCGTGGAAAGACTGTCCTACAATGCTTCCCCAATATGCAGGCTTCACACTCTTCATTCTTAGACACCACTCCAGGGAATATCAGGTTTAGAGCTCTTGTATGGGGATGTCCCAATCTGGCATGCCATATTGTGTTCTCAGCGCCATTAACGGTGCTAGCCAGGCAGTGAGGCATAGATGATTCTGGCACCATATTCCTCTCAAGATGATACAGCTGCTGATGGTTGTGCCCTTTTCCAATGACCTTTCCTGTCTTCAGGTCTTGAAACTCAACTTCATCTGGTCTGAACACAACTTGGCAGCCCAAATCAATCGTAGCCCTTCTTACTGATAACAAGTTAGATGAAAAACCAGGCATATACAAGGCAGTAGATTCCTTATCAAACACTTTAAGGTTCCCTATCCCTTCTATCTTCACCTTATCACCATTTGCTATGACTACATTCCCTACGGCAGGCTGGATATTACTAATCAAGTTCCTATCACAAATCATGTGATGGCTTGCTCCTGAATCTATTATGATAGGTTTAGAGTCAAGAGAATGTGTACCAGCCTTCTTGGAAGCAATGAGAGCCAAGACAGTGCTCCAGATAAAGGAATTGGCATCTTTTCTGGTCACAAAATCATCAGATGAGGTCGTACCAACTTGATTTCTCCACATGTCTTCAGTTGAATCACCCATGTGAGCAGAATACATGGTTCTCCCTTGAATTGCTTGCTGCTCCTTGGGTTTACATTTATCCGGCTGGCCTTTGAGAGGATCACCATCATCTAGGCATGAAATCTTTCTTCCAGTAAAGAAATTCTTTATCAGTGTGTTGAATGATGAGTCTAGGTGTAGGAGAAAGCTGAGGAACCGGTCGTTCTCATAGATGGTTTGGAGACTCTCCCATAAACACCCATAAGCGGTTTGAAGACTCTCCCATAGTCTCTTGGCGGTTTTGATGTGAGAATTGATCTTCAGGATTGGTTTTGACAAGGAGTTACAGATGAGAGCCAGAGCTTGTTGGTCTTCTTGAACCCATTGGTTGTGGTTGTTCACGTATCTATCTTCTTCAGCCATCCTCTTTGAAGTTCCAGCCTTCATGATATGGCTGTCCCAAAGTCCATGACATCCCAAGGTGATTCTGGTCACTCTTGACCATGAGAGATAATTAGGACCCTCAAGGGTCACGGAAATTATGTTTTCCTTCTCCATTTTTATGATTTGCGGAATGAGAATAACATAAAATCTTTGCTGAATAAAAGAGAAGGATAGAGAAGGTTTGCGGAATGAAGTAGGAGCTTAAAGCTCTGATACCATGTGAGAATGGCTTAATTGCGGAAGTAATACAAAGAAGAATATACTAGTTTGACAGATGATCAAACATAGAAGGAGTTTGTGATTTGAGAGAGAATGAGAATGGGGAAGAACATGTTTTTCATTTTTTGTATTTTGGTATGTGTTACAACCCCTCTATTTATACACAGGTGAAGTCCTTCAAAAGCTCCAGACATGATAATGAAAGGTGAGTTGGTGCAGTTGGTGAAGTAGGTGCAGTAGGTGAAGTAGGTGAGGTTGGTGAAGTTGGTGGTCGCAGGACGCCAATCGATCGATGCAGTTTTGCCCTAAAAATGCATCGATCGATGCAAGGCGACGCTCCTTTTGGAGTTTTGGTTCCATCGATCGATTGTATTTTACAATCGATCGATTACTTTAGCACGTTTCATTCGCAGAGTTGGCATCGATCGATGAGGTTTTGTGGCAGAAACCCATCGATCGATTTTGGGAACCATGTTTTAGGGATCCATGATTTCTTCATGTCAACAACAAACTCTATATTTCGCTTGGGTATGATTCATGTAAGTTGTATCAGTCTCATCCACCAGCAAATCCATGTCATCTCCTTCACTCTTATAGTGTTTAGTGATACTTCAAACTGCTCTATCAATAAGATACACTCGTTAATTAGCTCTTATTGATTTAATTTTTGGGCTAAATACATTATTGTCTCAGAAACGCCCTACACAAACTTGCTTCATGTAATCAGTTGCCTTCACACACACTACTCCTACCAGGTACAACAAAAACTTTCCCTTTCAATTATCTTAAAGTCAGTCACCTACATACATTTATTGTACCATATGGTCCACCACATACATATCTTAATATCAGCAGGTAATGCTACCGTAGGCAGTTGCAATCGTGATGACTCCAACAAACGAATCAACACATGATGGAAAATTCCATCTGCTGGATCTCGAGTATCTGTGATCCGTAAGTGTCAACAATGTTTGAACCAATTTTGGTTGAATCTAAGTAGTAGAGAGACAAAATTCGTCGGTGGGTTAATACAAAGGCGTTTATTAGATCGGGAAGAGTTTGTCGGTTTACAAATAAGGAAAAGAACAGCGAAAGTGAACCAGTGCTCGTAGAACTGGTCGGAAAAGTACAAGTCTGTAGAATGCAAGATAAATGAAACCTTAGCTCTAGGCGTCAAGTATGTGTGTTTTTGTTCGGATCCTCTTTTTGTTGCCTCTTGTTCCCTTGTATAGGTGTTTTCCCTCTGTTGCTCTAGATCGGCTTGTCCTATTGGGCGTTATCTTGTAGAGGCTGCCTTAGCGGGCCGACGAGAAAAGATTTTGAGCCAGAAGCTTTTAGTCGCCTCTGATTTGGTCGGCTAAAAGTGGTCCTTCATCGGCTAAAAGCAGTCTTCAATCGAGCCGATGTGCCTGCTTTGGATCCCACAAGCCGAGCCGATGCTTAAAGACTGATGGGCCATACCTGTTATCTGTTGGGCCTTGTGGAGGGATATAATCCCCTCCTACAGTAGGTCCCCCTTAGTTCACTTGTGAGCGGCGTAACCAATCTCAGTGAATTTGTGGATCGGGTCCTTAGGATAGTCGGTTTGGTGCTGGTTGGAGCAGTTTGTCTTCAGTACTGATAATCACCTCGTGTGTTTTCTCGTGTAAATTTTGTCCACCATCTCTGTTGGTCGTCTCTTGAAATGAAACCAACAAGGTCAATACACGTTCAACCCGGCGACTTTCACACGGTTTACCTTGGTCTTTGCTGGGGAAGCCGATTAAGGTCGAACCAGTTTTGGTTCTTGTTGGTTGTACCGAGAAGCGGAACCATCGCGATGAAAAACGTGGGAACTTGGAGCGGTTTCGAGGTGAACTTAGGCCTTTTTAGACCTAATGATGATGCATCTGGTAAACGCGTTTTTGCCTCTTCATAAATAGTTGACTCCTCTCCGTTATCGCCATTCTCCTATGCGTTCTAAAGTACTTTCTATCTCTCCCTCTCTACTTCTCTCTCTAGATTTGCATCGTAGATTAGATAGCGCCTTTTCCAGAAAAGAATCATGTCATCGAGAAAAAGGTTATCTCGAGAGCAGAAGGGAAAAGAAGTCGCTACTGCATCCAGCCCTGCTAGGGATGTTACGGTCAGTATCTTCTCGATGAATCTGTTTTACTTCAATTAGAGGCGATGATGGACACTGCGAATATAGACCTGTCGCAACAAGTGATTTTCAAAATTTAGATTATATGCCATTGAAAATAATCACAAATAATATATAATATACATAATATGATGTCAAAAATTATTGAAAATGTCCACATATTATAATAAATAACCAAAAATATGCCAAATCATTTTTTAATTTGCTATTTTTGAGAATATCAATATCACCAAAAAACTGTTTATTTCACAATAAAGCATAAATTAATATAAAAATAAACTTAAAAGTAAAAAATTATACATAAGTTACTTAATGTGAAACTGGTTTTTAAAAGTTAACATTAAAAAACCTAGCAAAGAGAATTATTAATAAAAATTGAAAGACTCTCAAACAATAAAAACAAATCAATATAAAATAATTTAAGTTAACAAAAGTAAAACATTATAAATAAATTAACCTAATATATAATATTTTAGAAATTTAACCTAATATAAAAATGCGAACTTTGAAAAAAAATTATTTTACTTTCATATTTCTAAAAATGTAAATATTACCAAAATTGTTATAAAATAAAATAAAAATCAATATAAAAGTTAAAATTACAAATAAAAACATTATATATAAGTTACTTAATGTTAAACTGATTTTTTAAAATTAACATAAAAGACGAACAAAGATAATTATTAAATAAAAATTGAAAGACTTTCAAACAATTAAATAGAAATCAATGTCAAATAATATAAGTTAACAAACGTAAAATATTATATATAAATTGACTTAATATTTACATGTTTTAATATTTTAACATAAAAATAAAAAAGGTAAGACTTTCAAACAATTTTAACTATGTAAATTTAGGACACATAATTTCAAATTTTAGGCTACACACTGTTGAAAATATTCGTATATAATATATATTATATATAAGTTGATGTTATAAATTATTGAGAATACCCACATATTATTTAAAGCACGAAAAATATGTCAAATCATTTTTAATTTTCTACTTCTTAAAATATCAATATTATCAAGTAAAGACAAAATTATTTTCACAATCTTTTTTTTACGGGAAGAGATATATGCTATTAAAATATTATATATATAATTCCAAATTATGAAAAAAGCCAAATCAGAATCATAGTTTAATATGTTCAGAAATCTTAAAATTCTACCAAACTTCTATTATAATAAACTTAAAATATCAACTAAGATAGACAAAGAAAAAAAAACTAAAAATCAATATATATATGCTAACTCTTTCAAAAATTAACATCAAAAACTATTGATAAAATTTCCATGAAGTATGACAAGACATAAAAATAGCATATACATAAAATAAGATAGATAGTTAATAAAAATAGTTGAACAAATCACATAAATAAAAAGTTAAACTGAATTTAATATTTAAAATTTTGTTAGCTACATAGGTTCATCTTTAAGAAATCATCTAAATTTATAATCATCTACACAATTAATAAAAATATTTATGTAACTGATTATAAATTTAGATGATTTTTTAAAGCCGATACCTATATAACTAACAAAATTTTACATATTAAATTTCAGTTTAACTTTTTATTTGTTTTATTAGTTTAACTATTTTTTATTATGGTCCTTTTTAACAGACCTAATTCATTCTTTGATTTAAAATAAGTGTACAAAGTTTTATGATAAATAATGATAAAACAATTCACTTATTGACGATATATATTGTTAAATAGCCCATTTATCCGTGTATATTCAAACTGCTTTTTATCAATCAAATGAATCAATATAGTTGTTTACTCATCAACGATTTAAATTTTAATAACACTATTATATTATTTTTTGGAACAAAAATTTAATCTTTAGTAAACTAATCAAATAGGGTGCATGAGACCGGGTCATCTGTGTTTGAGGAACCTGAGGTACTTGAAGAAATTGAAGAAAAATCTGATTACTTGGAGGGTATGAACTTTCTCCAACACCGAGGCCATTATGCAAGCATTATCCGATTCATTCAGCTTCCAGTACGGCTATGTCAATGAGATGTGTGAGGCAATAAGCTTCATATATGATCCAAAAAGAGTGTTGGATTGGGCTGGAGCACAAGGAGAAGAGATTTGAAGATTGAAGACCCAAGAGTGCAAAATGAGCTTAAAATGGCGGTCTGGAGGTTGAAGGAGAGAGCTATTGTAAACATGTCAGGCACAAAAACGCCCATTTGAAATAAACGTAAAGAATTGTTTAATTTACAAGATTTAATAAAATAAGGTTATTAACAAGAAAGTACAATATATATTGACTCTTCATAAGTATGTAACATAATTAGTTTATAAAATTTATATGATCCATACTTATAAAACTTTATTAAAGTAATCAACAAAACATATACAATTAAAATAATCTCACACGAGTTTATCAAATAAAGATATTTGAAGAATTAATAAAATATACTAAAACATAAAAATCTAAAAGAGCTTAATTGAAATATTTAATAATATTTACAAATAATGTTGACATTAGAGTATAGTTTCAACGACAAAAAAATAGAGTACATTCAAAATACATTTCTCAATAAATAGAAACAATGAAACTGTGGCAAAGTTAAGCAATTAGATAAGTAGAAGATATACCTAATATTGTATATTTTATATATTTTAATTTAATAAAAAAAATTACTTAACATTTGTTTAAAATTATATATCTTTATTTCCCTTTTCTCACAAAAATAATTAATATTATTTAGATTTCATTAAAATATTTATTATGATTAATACGTAAACCTTAATATTATAATATTAGATATGCATTTTAAATAATTAAAACAATATTTCAAATACATATAGGCACACAATAAGAATATAATAATCATACTTTCATAGTAAAATTTGGTAAATACAAAACAAAATTTGGCATTGTACATATGTATTAATCTTTTAGATTTTTATGTTTTAGTATATTTTATTAATTTGGCAGGTTAGATGAGCTTAAAAATCTAGTCTATACTATATGAAAGTTGACACTATAAGTCATTAAGAGCGTCCACATAGAATTTAAGTCCACCAATAGTATTATGACACATCATTATATTAGTTTATCATTTTAAAAATGTTAATATTTCTAAAACAATATTAAAAACGAATTAATATGAAATATATAAATCACACTAACAAAAAAATATTAACATTTTAAATCTTGCTTAAAATGCTAACTATAATAGTAAAATGGAAAATCAAAAAGAAAATTTACGTTATAAGAAGCAAAACTTTAATATTTAAAATTCCCCATATGATAATTTTTTGATTGACATTTTCTTGTTAGAAATTTACTTGTTTTTTTGAGTTTGGGAAGGATGATCCGAGAAGGGAAGCTGATGAACTTGGAAAGGTCAGGGACAACCCAAAGATCAAAGAGGATTATGGGGGTTGTTTCACACGTCCACCTGATCAGGAGACACAATGTAGTCAAGCCAAAAAGAGTTGGAGTCGTGGTGTTTTGAGAGTTGAGCCAAATATTCTCATTCTCAGCTGCAGTGGATTGCTTCGACCACCAGGTTATCAAAGGAGGTTCTTGTTTGATCTAGAAGAACCAATGAAACTTTATAAGCTAAGAACACACGCCCATAGGTCCAACATCAAGGGGTGCACGAGATTCAAATGGATAGAAGCTCAAGCCAAAGTTATTAGATCCGAGCTAAACTAAGAGAAGTTGTTTGCTTTAAGTGTTTCTTACAGTGATATACTTCTTAGGTACGTGAAAGGCTTGCAACACCTTGTGTTTGATTCTGGAGGGAGTCTCAGCATCCAGAGGTTCAGAACAAAGCAAATAGAGCTCGTGGTTCATGCAGGTATTGTGAAGAGGTTGGAGCAGAACATGAAGGGTTCTATCATTCTACAAGGTCAGGATTTGAGGATAAATCTTTTTAAAGGAGGAGAGGATGATGCGACCTGGATCAGCTTCAAAAATGAGTATGAAGACTATGGATTGTCTAGCTAAGTCATTAATCAAGGCTTGGCTTAATGGGCAATATCAAGGCTTTATCGGTTTAATCTATGCGATATTGGACCGAAAGAAAGATATGGGTCTTCAAGCGGTCTTCTTTGCTAAGGATCAACATGGAAATCAGGGACAAACATCATGGACGTCCAGAAGTTAGTGGAAGGAAATCTAGCGCTCCAGACATACAAGCTTGGTCAGGAAATGAAGATTGGTCGAGAAATGGGCTGGAAAGGAAGCTGAAGCACATAAACTTAGCTTGGACCAAGGAAATAGTTTTCATCAACCAAGTGGGTCAAAGAGCATAATGTACATGCTTAAGTTGGCTATGGACAAGCCTAGGAGGCGTATGGTCGAGTATGAAACTTATCGGCTCAAGAAGAAGAAAGATAAGCCAACTTGGTTCAAGAAGTGCCTACTGATTTATGTTAAAGTGTATTAGGCTTTTATTAAGTGTAAAATCATTAGGGGTTGGTTTTATAAACTCATTAGGGGTTGATTTTCTTAAACCCATCATAAATAAGTTTTTGGTTTTCTTTTTTAGATTAGAATTACGAGTTTTCTAGGTAAGATATTTTGCATGTTTTATATAAGCCAAAGTTGTTGCATATGTAATCTAACACCATTTTTGTAACAAAACCAGAGATTTTGGCTTCGATTTTTTCTCTTTGGAGGCTTCCACCTTGTCCATTCACATGGTCAAGCTTGTTCATCTTTGAGCATCCATTCTTCACCAGGAAGATTACTCTTTTGTGTACGTGAATGTCCATTAAGCAACAAGGAAAATGAGGTTACACTCGTAGGTTTCGGAAGCAAAACAACTTTAGGGTATTCTGGAACCCTATTGTGAAGTCCATATCATGTCCAAGAAGAGCCTGAAGCATCTTGGATTTGTTCCACCTGCCTTCAATTGATTCGTGGGAGAGACATCATATCCAAGGTTGTATCATAAAGAGAGAGGGTGTCTTCCTCTTCGGGTTTGGATAACACTAAGGGGGTGGTAAGATATTGTTTGAGCTGACCGAATGTTGCCTCGCATTTCTCATTCCAGACGATTTTTTTGTTCCCTTATAGTAGTTCGTAAAAAGGGAGGCATTTGTCAGTGGATCGGGAGATGAACTGATTGAGCACCACGATTCGGCCGATTAAGCGTTGGACTTCTCGACTATTCTTCGGACTGGGAAAATTGAGTATTGTTGAGATTTGTTTAGGGTTTGCATCTATCCCCCTTTGAGTCACTATATAATCGAGGCATTCGCCAAACATTACCCCGAAGGTGCATTTTGTCGGGTTGAGTTTCATCATGTATTTGTTTGGTGTCTCGAAGCAGTCTCGAAGGTGATCGAGGTGATCTGCAGCGTTGAGTGACGTAACCAGCATATCATCGATATAGACTTCCATCGTGACTCGGAGTTTGTTGGAGAACATCCGGTTGACGAGTCGTTGGTAAGTTGCCTCTGCATTCTTTAGGCCGAAGGGCATGACTTTATAACAGTAGGTTCCCCTGTTGGTGATGACTGCATTCGTCTCTCGGTCGTTGGGGCGCATGATGATCTGGTTATATCCCGAGAACGTATCCATGAAGGTTAAGAGCTCGTTGCCAGCTGTCGTTTCCACTAGAAGGTCTATGTGGGGAAGTGGAAAGTTGTCCTTCGGACATGCTTTGTCTAAGTCGGTAAATTCGACGCACACTCGCCATTTTCCGTTTTTTTTTCTTAACCACCACTGGATTGGCTAGCCACTCTGGATATCGCACTTCTGTGATATTACCGACCCCAAGAAATTTCTTGACTTCTTCGTTTACCGCCTTAGATCGCTCGGACCGAGCTTTCATCTTTTTGCCTAATGGGTTTCAAAATTCGGTCTACGTTCAGCTTATGAGCAATTATCGCTTGATCGATACCTTTCATATCCAATGTACTCCACGCAAAGGTTTATGCATTTTGTTTGAGGAATGTAGCGATCTTCTCTTGAATTTGGTGGGTTAGATAAGCATTGATCCGAACTACTCTGCTTGGGTCGGTTTCATCGATGGACATCCGAGGGATTTCCTCCTTCTGGGGATAAATTTTATGGATTGGTCTCGAGACCGTGTTGACGTGAGACGGTGCCGTTGTAGCTTGCTGATCCCCGCGGAATGTGTGGATTCAACTGTCCTATCTCAGGAATTTGACATATTAGTGGTAATTCGACGATATCGCCCTCATCGAGTGAATCCAGGGTGTGCCAAGGATGACGTTGTATGGTGCCTTCGAGCTAATGACGGAAAATTTAATTATACGAGTAACTCCGCAAGCATATACCAGGAGACGAATTGTTTCGAGCATCACTTTGGATTTCCCGTTGAATCATGTGAGAGTTTTGTAAAAAACGAGGTCGACTGAGCTGCAGGTGTCAATCTACACCTTCGTAACTTTGCAGTTTCATATCCCCAATTCTACTAGGAGAGAGTCGTTATGTGAGATATGAACCCCAACGGTGTCGTTGGGCGAGAAAGTTATCGGTTGATCATTCTTGGGCCGAGATGGCCATTTTTTGCGAAGTGGTAGCTTGTTGAAGATAGTCTTTGGGCCGGATCGCCACACGGAGGCGAACCGCCCATGATCACGTTCAGATGCAACATGCGCTTTGTTTGTCTAGGCTAGATTTAGGATCGTAAATCATTGGACACGTTTTGATGGTTGTCACGTGCTAATGGCAGGCCTTTTCCTCTTCGCGCCTTCGTCGTAAATCGGAGGTTTTAGGGCAATTAAGCTTAATTCTGAGGTCGTCGATTTTGGAGTTAAGCTTATCATGTGGATCGGTGATATCTGGCCCTGGGGTCTGCTGAAGCCAAAAGTCAATATTATTGACTTTTTGAGCCGTTGATGCGGCGATCCTAGATCTAAGATCGGTTACCTCGCATTGGATTCTTTTAGTCATCGCGGTTTTACGCATAAGCTGGTGCTGTAAATCGATGTTGTCACCTAATCTTGTCGATCTTTGATTTAAATGCACGCGCGGGTCTGTGGGTTTCGGTTGAGCATCTTTATCAGACGAAACATCGGGCTGTGAAAGAACCACTTGGACGCGTCTTCGATGCCTTGGTTTTTCCTCACTGGCGGACATGTCGTCTTTATCATGGCCCCTAGAAGCGACCTCTTCTTATTTTGCTCAGGATTCGTCTTATTGGGCCTTACACTAAGATTTTTGGCTTTCTTGGCTTTATTCTTACTCCAGCTTTTGCCATTCTTTAGCTTATATCGAGGTGGTCTGATATTCACAGTGTCGTTTCCGAAGGAAGCTAGCAAAGCTTCGTAAAGTTGCTTTCATTCCTTCGTGTCGTGTCTCTTGATTTTATGATACTCGCAATATTTGCTGAGGTCAACTGGACTCAAACTCGAGGGCCCGGACGAAGGTTGCGGTTGTTGATCGATATCTTTGTCCCAACCATTCCACCCCTTTTCGCGTACCACTACTATCGAAGCTTGACATTCATCTTCATTGGCAACGTACATGAAACCCTTAGTATGGTGGATTTTGTCGCTAGGTTCTTGGCGTGTATCGGTAGTTTTAGCAGTTGCTTGTTTTAGCAGTTTCTTGTTTTGGGCATTTTGCTTGCTGATTATTGCCCGCTTGTCTTCTCATTTAGATGAAATTATTAGATCGGGTGATAGCATCTTGAGAGATGACGTTGGATTCCGGTAGAGATCGTCGTGGAATTTTGAGTGTATGTAGAGAGTGTTCATTAATACATCCACATTGATTCTATCGGGGACGCTAACTTTAGAGACAACAACCTTGAATTTTCCATGAAGTCGCGGAGCCTCTGTCCACGGGCTTGAGATAAGTTCTATATTTCGGATGTGGTGGATTTTTGGCGAGTGAACATCATGCAGTGTCTTTCTCTTCGTCGGATAAGTTTGCCCTTCCCATCTATGTTACATGGTCGGTCAGATCGGAATCGCCGGCAAAAGATGAAAGTCGAAATTTTTATGTTGGCCCGGAGCCGTATATCGCTAATTTATCGGGGGAAAAAAGTTATGAGTGTTTCGGTGAGGACGCGCTCTATATTCGGGGGGGGGGTCGTCACGTGATGGATTTTGGAGTGTATGTCTTAGAGCGAGAGCTTAAGCTTGGTGATTTCCCTGAATGTGACCTGATCTGGGCCGTTAGGGTTTTGCGCATCGCATCCGGCTTGTCTACACTATTTAATTGTGGTGTCATTCTTGTAGTTACAATTGGTATCAGAGAGGATCACCTAAGTTATTGGTGTGATACTGAAGGTGAAGATAGACACAGTTGTTTCTGTTCTGAAGACATTCATGGTGAACGCGAACCAGTATGGTCATTGGAAGGCTCGCATGAAGCAGATGATTCGAGGAATCAATGAAGATGCGTGGACAGCTGTGGAGGTTGGTTGGGAGGAGCCTACCATAGTCACAAGAGATGAAAAGAAGTATAAGCCAAAAGAGGAATGGCCAGAGGCAGAGCGCAATGCATCAAAATTTAATGCAAGTGCGTTGTCAATGGTTTTTGGAGTTGTTGAAGCAGAACAGTTTCAACTAATTCAAGAAAATACTTCAGCAAAAGAGGCGTGGGAGATCATGTTGAACTCGTTTAAAGGAGATGAGAGTGTAAAGAGGACACACTTGGATCATCTTCGATCGCAGTTTGAGAATCTCAAGTGATCAAACAATGTTTATGTGGCAAGCTTCACTGCCAAACTCAGTGCACATGACTACAAACACGGATGAGCTCAAGTTTGATAAACTTGTGGGTGTGTTGAAGGTAGAAGAGATTGTGACTGAAAGTAACTCAGTCTTTACGCCAGGTGGTGCAACAAGGAGTATAGCTCTTGTAGCTGACAAATATGTTGATAGATTTTAGAAGCTTGAAGATGTTGTGGGTATGTTGGCTAGGAATTTTGGTGGAAGAAATTAGTATGGTCGCCAAGGAGGTGGCAATGGCAAAAGAAAAGAAAGTCTTAGGTGCTATGAGTGTAAAGGTGTTGTTCATATAAGGGATGGCTATCGTGTAGCACAACGAAGATAACTTAAGTGTTCTAAGTGTAAAGGTGTTGAACACACACGGCGTGAATGTCCAAACTCAAAGAAGAGAAAAGGAGTTCCATTTCAGTTGTCTGATGATTCAGAGTCTGAAGAAGATGGAAAGGTGATGAAGAATCTTGTTTCATTTGGTGCACGCAAGGAGGAAGTCAGTGAGTCCTCGAATTCAGATGTTGGTTCAGATGTTGATACAAATGATGGAGAGTATCACGTGCTGCTTAACAAATGGTTGAAGCGCAAAGATCAGTATATGAAACTAGTGGATGTGTCTCAAAAGCAAAGCGAGCTGGTTGAAGAACTGGTTGAAGAACTTGCGGGTTTAAAAGAGAATAATGAGTCTCTTGAGCAGGAAGTTAGCAAGCTGAGGGAAGTTGCTACTGGTGAACAAGAGAGAGCAAGGATGTTGGAACGTGATTTGGCTGAGAATCACAAATAGATCAGAATGCTCAACAGTGGATCCAAGGAGTTGGATAAGATACTTTTGATGGGACAACCAGCCAATGTGAATTGGTGATTGGGATATCGAGGAGCTGGGAGTACAAAGAAAGTACAACAACATGGGCTAGCACACTTCGTGAAAGGAGCACATCAAAAGGTGGAGCCAAAGAAGTTCGTCCGGAAGTGCGTCGGGACGTACGACAAGGAGTACAGTAGGAAGTTCTACAGCGTGTAGTTGTGACTAACAAGTCGAAGGTAGTACATCAGTGAAACAACATGAAGGTCAGGTAGGAGGTTCTAAAGCATGTTTGTGCTCTGGTACAAGGAAGGAAGCTGATCATTGTATCAGCAACTGTGTCAGGCAAAGCAAGAAGCAACATCGAATGTGTTGTTGTTTTTGTGGGAAGGTTGGACACAAGAAGGTAGAGTGTTTTTCTCATGAGAAGAGCATACACATGACTAAGAAGGTGAACAAGACGTTCATAGAACCCAAGAGGGTTGAAAAGGTGGTGTTAGCCAAGCGTAGCTTACTTGATGAGATCAAGGATGAGACATCAGAAGAAGGATGCAGTTATGTTAAGAGTGATCTTGAGGTTGATCAAGAAGCATTAAGTCTGGTGCCAGGACATAAAGGTGTTCATGGTACAAAGGGTAAAGAGATCGAAGTGCATCAGGAAGTGAAGCGAGGTGATCATCAGGACGGTGATAGTGAAATCACTCCAAGATAATAGCAACGAGTGCAAAGTGCACTCAGAGTGGATGCGAAGGGGCTCATGGTCAAGAAGGCGACACATGAAGGAAGCCAAGTCCTCAATATAAGTGGGTCGTAGGTAGTTCGACAGGTGCGTCAGATCATGATGCAGTACTTTTAATCTATTCCACTGCAGCAGGGGTTGTATCATGATTACGCATGAAGAAGCAGATGAGTATGTCTGTAAAGCTTGTATCTAAGCATTTGTTTTAGCTTAGTATGCAATCAAGAAGGGGAGAAGTGGTGACGTTCTAGTCCAAAGAATGCATATCTCATGGGGGAGAAGAGCATGGTGATGGACGTCCTGATGCAGAGAGTGCATATCTCATGGGGGAGAAAAGCATGGTGTGGTGCACATCTCGTAGGGGAGAAAAACACATTTAGTGTGAAAGTTTCCAGGAGAGGAACGTGGTTGTTGAACCAGAAGAAGGTTGTGCTTGATCAGCACACAAAGCTAAAAGGGGGATATTGAAGATGTAAGATGTATGCCCTGAAGTAGTCGCTAACGTAGTTGCTGAAGCAGACATCGTGTTAAGTGGTGAAGACCATGTGGAGTCAAGATGTTAAGCTGGAGTCGTGTAGACTTGGAAAACAAGGGTGTATCTTGGAGATAAGGAAAGATGGATAAACTTGAGGAGCAAGTTTATGACTTAAGGGAAGAGGAATAAGTAAATTCCAAGAACAGGAAAGTTGCATTTATTGATATGAAAAATATCCATATCCATGTTGTCTTGGGGACTAAGGTTTCCGGATCGTGGGGAATAATATAAGATAGCTATGGGATCGTCTGTATTGAGACAGAGACACAAAGATTGATCTTATATAGAGAGAGAAGCTCTTAGAAGTGTTCTTAGTCGTACTAAAGCAGTGACTGAAAATATTTGACGAACGAGAGACATAAGCGGATAACTTAGGAATCTTTCAGTGTCATTTGTTAAGGTGTTAACACTAGACGTGTAAAGCTGAACAAATAAGGTCTTGTAAGGTTTGTTTAAAAGATATTCTAATAAAGCATAACTATTTATTTTTTCCTTTTTGTCCCTTGATTTATCTTCTGCATTAATTAATTATAGTGTCATTTTTGCTCTTACTTGGTAACCCTAATTTATGAGCATTGCTCACACGTCTTCCTCAAAGCTAAATTTAAGAGCATGTTTAATGCATGTTTTTTAAGTTGGGTCTCTTAGCGTACGGTCCCTTATCTTTTAACTAAAAACGCTAAAGGAGACGTTCCTTAGTGTTTTTAGTTAAAAGATAAGGGATCGTATACTAAAAGACCCAATTTAAAGGATATGCATTAAACATGCTCTAAACACGTAGTCCTCGATGTACGTTGAAACCATTCCTTACCCAGTCACAACCATGTTATTGTTTTATACCTCAGAGAGAACAGATGCTTGATAGTTGATAGTAGGGAATGTGTATACTTGCTAAAGACCCTACCAAGTGGCTACTTGAGTGATTATGATTGTATTAATATGATATTGACTCCAAAAACGAATATGCTACTTTTAAATTCGTATTATAACCATTCAAAACAAGTTTTGCTCGACATGTATTATTTATATGATTATTATATGTTTTTATATTACTTATACTACTATGGTGTAAAGACTCGAGAATCATCAATGCAACTTGTTCTATGTTTTTTTTTGTAAAGGGACAACTTGTTCTATGTTAAAGGTAAAATGTTCTTAAAAAGTTATTTAAAATGCACAAAATTTTGAAATATTATGCATTTTATTAGTTAATATTAGTGATAAATAATAATTTTTAATAACAGTTAAATTATAAAAGTTAATAGTGATTTTAAAGTAATTAAAATAATAAATTAAAATGGTGTATTTAAACAAAAAGGATTACGCTTTCTTCTTTTCTCATTCCCCTCAACTTCGTCTAGGGTTTATCCTCTATCCGCCGATTCTATTTCATAGGTCTTCGTCGGCACTTTCATTCACCGGAGACGAAGCTAGAAGAATCAGAGGAGATTAGCAGTTAGCCATGTCTCTGAGACCCAACGCTAGGACCGAGGTTCGCCGGAACCGGTACAAAGTGGCGGTGGACGCCGAGGAAGGACGAAGGAGGAGAGAGGACAACATGGTCGAGATCCGTAAGACCAAGCGTGAAGAGAGCTTGCTCAAGAAACGCCGCGAAGGTCTTCAGGCCACGCAGCTACCTCCTCAGTTCGATCCTTCCTCCCTCGCCGCTGCTGCTTCATCCGTCGAGAAAAAGGTATAAGATCTAGAGCCGATGTTAGAGTGTTTGTATCAGATTCATCTGTTTAGAACTAATTAGACGATTTAACTAGTTGGAGAGCTTGCCTTCTATGGTCGGTGGTGTTTGGTCGGAGGACAGAAGCTTACAGCTTGAAGCCACCACTCAGTTCAGGAAACTGCTTTCTATTGGTAACTTTCTTTTGGCTATATCTGTGTATGCATTAGTTTCAGCAGTTTTTTTTTTGAAATGTTTTGTTTTTGAATCTTTGGCAGAGCGTAGTCCTCCTATAGAAGAGGTGATAGCTGCTGGTGTTGTGCCTCGCTTTGTGGAGTTTCTCATGAGGGAAGATTATCCACAGCTTCAGGTTTGTTTGATCCGTTATGTATATGTCACATTTGATACAATCATCATCTGATACTCTTGTACTGTGTGGGTGGTTTCAGTTTGAAGCTGCTTGGGCATTGACGAACATTGCTTCTGGGACTTCAGACCATACGAAGGTGGTTATTGAACATGGTGCTGTTCCGATTTTTGTCAGACTCTTGGCTTCTCAGAGTGATGATGTCCGTGAGCAGGTAAAGTAATATGTTTCTATGCTTTTTATTCATTTACAAAATCCTTGGTCAGCATTTTTTTTCTTTTCATGTTCGCTAAAGTATTAGAATGTTCATGTGTCAGGCCGTTTGGGCATTGGGGAATGTTGCTGGTGATTCTCCACGGTGCAGAGATCTTGTCCTAGGTGAGGGAGCTTTGTTACCATTGCTCTCTCAGTTGAATGAGCATGCTAAACTCTCCATGCTCAGAAATGCTACTTGGACCCTCTCTAATTTCTGCAGGGGAAAGCCACAGCCTCCTTTTGATCAGGTTTCTCTCTCATTACAGTCGTTTTCTCTGATTTATTTGATCATGGGTAGTTTTTTTTCTTAACTTCTGTGATCTCGTAAGAGCAGGTTCGCCCAGCACTTCCAGCTCTTGAGCGCCTGATTCATTCGACTGATGAGGAAGTGTTAACTGATGCCTGTTGGGCCCTCTCTTATCTTTCTGATGGCACCAATGACAAAATCCAATCTGTCATTGAGGCAGGTGTTGTTCCTCGACTTGTCGAGCTTCTCCTGTGAGTATTTTCAATCCTGTCATTCACATTGCTTTCGTACATGACCATGTGTTAATGAGTATCATTGGGGTTTGGCTTGTTGTAGGCATCCATCACCATCTGTGCTCATTCCTGCTCTTCGTAGTATTGGTAACATCGTCACTGGAGATGATGCACAGACGCAGGTATACTTATTCTTTTATAGTTTCAGTCATTTCTATTCGGTATGCATGTTCCACTCTTCCTAGAGTATTAATGGGACGACTGCAACACCACTGGCATAGCCATTGAATGTCAAAATTTGATTGCGTAGCTTCCTTCAACTCGTCAGATTAAATCACCTTTTACATAGATACGCTAGTACAAAAATAATACACATTATGTCCGGTGTCCTGCCTCTTTTAGGCAATCCTCTCCTAGATCTGTGTTCGTCATTTTAGATGTATAGTGCTCTCAAACATTTAACCATTTTTTACGTAATTCCTTTTCTTTTCTATTGGCTTGTTCTGTGCTGATGAATTTTTTTTCCTGCAGTGTGTAATTAGTCATGGTGCACTCCTTAGCCTTTTGAGCCTTCTGGCTCACAACCATAAGAAGAGCATCAAAAAGGAAGCTTGCTGGACAATCTCAAACATCACTGCGGGAAACAGGGACCAGATTCAGGTGAACTTTTTACTGAAAATTAATGTTGTTCAGCTTATCAGTTTAAGAAGGCTTTCGTTGCTTGATGGAAGATTTTATGTGTTTATGTTCTCTACTATCTGTTCTGTAATGCAGGCTGTATGTGAAGCGGGTTTGATTTGCCCTCTCGTCAGTCTGCTTCAGAATGCAGAGTTTGATATAAAGAAAGAAGCTGCATGGGCAGTATCAAATGCAACGTCTGGCGGTTCTCCTGACCAGATCAAGTAAGCGTCTTATTTTTATATCATTTTTATATCAGTGACCCTTATCTTGGGTTGGTCTCGCTTCATTTAGAAAATATATTTGCTAGCTCTCTTTCGAACGATCACTTAAATTTATCGTGTGTTGCGTGCTTTTAGGTACATGGTGGAACAGGGAGTGGTGAAACCACTGTGTGATCTTTTGATATGTCCCGATCCAAGGATTATCACCGTGTGTCTAGAGGGACTGGAGAACATTTTGAAAGTCGGGGAAGCTGAGAAGGTGGCGGGAAATACGGGGGATGTAAACTTTTATGCACAGCTAATCGATGATGCTGAGGGATTAGAAAAGATTGAGAATCTGCAGAGTCATGACAACAGCGAAATCTATGAGAAGGCAGTGAAGATTCTTGAAAC
Source organism: Moricandia arvensis (assembly GCA_905132765.1). Classification (NCBI taxonomy): domain Eukaryota; kingdom Viridiplantae; phylum Streptophyta; class Magnoliopsida; order Brassicales; family Brassicaceae; genus Moricandia; species Moricandia arvensis. The sequence continues at coordinate 29,766 of CAJHQP010004237.1, read as the reverse complement.
ATACTGGTTGGAAGAGGAAGACGAGACATTAGCACCTGGTGATGGCTCTGCTCAGGGCTTCCAGTTTGGGGGTAATGATGCAGCCGCACCGCCAGGTGGATTCAACTTCCAGTGAAGGTAATAAAACTCAATACTTTATGAAGCCAATCCTGTACAAAACTACAGATGTATGAACATCTCAAAGCATAGACTAGCAGGAGGTGGAGTAAATCTGTGTAATTCTTTTGAGTCTTTGTTTTTGTTTCAACAGGAGCTAAGCATGATGATTGAAGTGAGTTGAAGGAGGTTAATGAGTTTGGTTTGAGCACTGGTTAAATGAATCTGGTCTTGTGTGTAAAAGTCAGATGGGTTGCCTTGGTCTGGTCTGGTTTGGTTTGTGTTATGAGAAGTCAAGTTTTGTTACATTTTGTACTACACAACACTTGAAAGTCAAAAAAACATGAAAAAGTTGGTCAAACTTTATTTTTATTGCCAGTGCGGTCCAAGTCATTTTGGGCTATTGGTTTGTCTGCATATGCACGCCTATCTCTATATATTAATGTTTTTTATTATTCTAACATGTCTCCGCAGATCGATGTTATTAATGCTTGTCGTCAACCTTCAAGTAGGGTTTAGTATTAAAAAAATCTCTAATGTTTTTTAAACTGAAGTGTCTTTGTAGAAGAAAAATCTCTTAAAAATATATAGAATTGATTAAAACGAAAAGAAACTAAAACATATAAAGCATATGATCCTTATTGGACTTTGTTTGTTTTACAATAAAAACCTAGAGGATGATTGGTTGTTGCTGTAGTGGCTGTGCACAGCAATAATTATATCTACAGCTCTAAACCTACATCAATCATGCTTTATTAATTTTGATAATTCACAGCCACTTTCAATTTTTACGTATATGTGTGTGCTGTAGAAAGCCAAATTCTCACAGCCAATTTATAGTGTTTTTTAAAATTTTAATACTCTAGAGCCACAGCAATAAAATTTAAAGTCTTAATCCTAGAGCAATTTTTTTAAAGCTACAATATTACCAATCATACCCCTAATTGAATGACAATGATTTCACATTATTATAATTAGTGAGGAATTTAAACAGACTAGGTGGCTGCCCGCAAATTTGCGGGTATAAATATTAGATAAATTTTTTTTTTATATTATACTATAATTTTCAGTAATAATTGGAAATATTAAAAAGATAATTTTTAACTCCAAATAATTTTAAAATCTAAAATTTTAATACTGTTTTTTTAGAAACACGAGATTTAGTGATAATTTTTAACTTCTCCAACATATATTATGTATTAAATTTAACTTCTTCTTATTTTTCTTTTAGCATTTCTTTCTTTTCATCACATTTTTTAACATGCATTGCTAATGTATTTCTAATTTTCTTACACATTATTTTGCCATATATTTTTATCTATCTCCAAATGTTAATACAAATCACATAATCAATCAAATACCTACTTTAGAATATATTTTCAATCACTACATTACCTTATTTGCTATATCATGGTATCTAACTTGAATTCAAAACATTTTATAATTGCAACGCTCTCACATTTTTGTTTAATATAATCCGTCCAACCTTCAAAGTTCATATATTAAACGACTAATGTATATATTTTTCACTGTACATTGAAATAATCACACATTTATATAAATATGTAATTATCACATTAATTTTATTTATTTTTGAATTAAAACCAAAAAAATCTGATAAAAAGATTTTAGAATCTATAATAAATAATTTTATTATAGATTCTAAATCATTTTAAAAATAAATAATTTAAAATTTCTGATAAAATGATTTTAGAATCTATAATAAATAATTTTATTTTTCTGAGAAAAGACTTTATAAATGATTTATAAAAATAAATGAACTTTATCAGTCATAAATAGTTAACATATACTTATATAAGAATATAATGTAAAATATAAAATTATTACAGTGATTTATATATAAATAATTTTTTTCATTATATTATGTAGTTTATAACTATAAAAAGAATTAATTAAAAATTAGTACTCTTTTATCTTGAGAAATAATTACTCTTTCGATAATTCTAACAATTATTTGCCATAAGTCCTTATATGTAATATCATTTAGTTTATTTGACAACTGGTATAATTATTTTTAGTTTTACCTTTTATTTTTAGATCTAATTAAAATAAAATTTAAAATCACCGACCAAGAAAATTATAATAATTTTCTTAATATTTCTCTAATAATCGACAAAAATCACGTAAGTAACTTCTCGTTTAATATATAATTTCTATTTTTATTTTATGTGCTCTTATAAACACTTTTAAATTTTTGATAAAATAATTTTGGAACCAATAACAAATGATTTTTTTTGTTTTTTTTATAAAAAACTATAAATAATTTATATATCATATATGGAAATTATAAGATGTTAATAGTTATTATAATACTATATATAATACTCTATATAAAAATATGAAATTTATATATAATTATTATAAGACATTAATAATTATTGTAATACTCTGTATAAGAATATGATTTTTTACACAATATCAAATTATTTATATTGATTTCTATTAAAAATTATTCATTGTTTTATATGGTTTAAAAATATAAGACAACATTAATCAAACTTTATTACTATTTCTATAATTTTGACAATTAGTTACCATAAATTATTGTTTATAATATCATTTAGATTTTTTGGTAAGTGATATTAATAGTTATAAACTTACCTTATATTTTATATCTAAACAAAGTAATTAAAATTAAAAAGCATCGACCAATCAAATTATAACAATTTTTTTAAGACTTCACCAGTGATCGACACGTAAGCAAAATCACTAAAGTGACTTATCAATTAATATATAGGAGGATGTGTGTAAAAGACAGTTGATAAAAATGTGTGGAAAAAGACAGTATGCATGTATCTCTAAACTCAATTTGGCAATTGGCAAATCGAACAACTGTAAATTGTAATACCAAAAATACCCTTAGTTTATATAAGAATGTTTTTTTCTTTGTTTGTTACTCATTAATTAGAGTTATTACAAAGTTATAAATTTTAATTTTCCCTCTCATTCTTTCAGTTATCTTGTTTGTTTATTCTGGCGGGTGGCTCCATGGTAATACAATCCCCCGCTCGAGGGTAAAATAATAATTAAAAGAAGGAAATCTAGGGTTTTATAGTCCCCGCCTCCTCCTTTATTATAAAAACCCTCTCCGTTTGTTTTATCCGTTACTCCTCTCCGCCGTCTCTCTCTCTCTCTCTTCCTTATCATCATCACACTCTCACACACACACTCGATCTCTGCCTCACAAGCAGAGCTTCCTGATCAGTCTCCACCATTTCTACTGTTTCTGGTTCTGTGATACTTCCAACTTAAGCTCGAAGTGAACCAATGTAAGTTTTTTTTTTATCGTTTGATCCTTCTTACTTGTACAGTCTGATCACGTTTCTTGAACTAAACTTTGTCTGCATCTTTTTTTTTTGGTTTGTAGATGTCAATGACGGAAGAAAGTAAGACGACGAAGCTCGAATCGGCGGGAGACTCTTCGGATGTTGAGAACGGGAACTGTAGCAGTAGCGGAAGTGGAGGCGATACTAAGAAGACATGCGTTGATTGCGGAACAAACAAGACTCCTCTCTGGCGTGGTGGCCCTGCTGGACCTAAAGTAAGATCATATCCATGATTTGTCATTTCCTGTTTAAGTAGATCTAGTTAAATGTGGGTTTGCACTTGTGTTCTTAGGTCTGTTGCAAGTGTGTTTTAGTATAGGTTTCGCTTTATCAGTGTTGATCATAGACAAAGAAGATAGCTTTTTGATCTTTATGCTCTGTTACCAGTTGACCAGAAAGTAGGAGATCTTGTTACACTGTTTGTGGTTCCCTTTTCAGTAAGAGATCTTATGGGTTTATGTAGTAGAATAAAGGTTCAAGCTTGATAGTATGATTAGTCTGATCAAGTTTTGTTTTTGTTTTTGTAGTCATTGTGCAATGCATGTGGGATCAAGAGCAGGAAGAAGAGGCAAGCAGCTCTTGGGATTAGACAAGAGGATAATAAGATCAAGAACAACAAAAGTAACAAGAATCTCGCTCTCCACAATCAGACGATCAAGGACGGGAATAGCGATTCAGGAAGCATCAAGAACAAGGTCAAGACAGAGACTGAGGATTGTAATAACAAAAAGAGTGTGAAAAGAGCTAGTAGATTTTTGGATTTAGGATTTAAAGTACCGGCGATGAAAAGATCTGTGGTGGATAAGAAGAGGCTATGGATGAAGCTTGGTGAAGAGGAACGAGCAGCAGTACTTCTCATGGCTCTTTCTTGTGGTTGAGTTTTGTTACTTAACTCTTTTTTGTCGGAATGGTTTAGGAAGAGACTAGGGAAAATAAGTTAGTAAGGAAAAGATGAATGAAGAGATATTTATTTATGTAATCCTGTCTGAAGGCGAAGCTAATGTTATGCTACTTACTAATAACTAATTAATTATTCGTTTTCACTCTAATAGTAGTAGTTAAAATCAATCTTGTGACGTTTTCATTACAACTGTATATGTTTTTCAGTTTTAATAGTTTTAAAATAAGCTAATTACTGTTGAGTAGAGAAAATTATGGTTTCGTTTTTCTTCGTTTGTCAAATGAGTTAGAAAGGGACGACAAAAAAGAAGATTTAGAAAGGGAACAATATGAATTTGAAACATTTTTTTTTCTCAAAATTCAGTAAATTAATTCCAGCTGTTCCCACTTATCTCTCGTACACACTCGATGTGACTCCACTTACACGCGCCATCACAGCGCGTGATATAAACGGGTCAGTAATCACGACTGTTATTGGGCTTTTGTTGGTGGATAAAAAGAGTCGGTGTTCCTCTATTCTCATTTTCCGTCTTTTCTTTTTTGTCAACCATTTCCGTCTATTTTGTTATTTTTCTAATTCATATCCCAATTTTTGTTTTGAGAAATTAACTAAAAGTCATTAATTGGATAATACTTTTCAAAAGTTTTCTCTACACTTAGTTTTTAGTATTAAGAGATGGAGTTGAGTTATAAAGTTTTATAAATAATTCTTAAAAATTTATAAATGATTTACTAAAAATTACTTAAACTAGCATTTTCATAATATATTTTTCATTTTTACTTTTGATCATATTTACTTTTGATTTTAAAAGACTAAATACACAGTTATAATTTTAGCGTCAACTAATCTTATACTTAGAGTTTAAATTTGAGGACCGGAGTTTTGGAGGATAGTGTTTAGAATATTAATAAATATATGAATAAATACTTAAAAATTATAATAAAAATTAAGACTTTTTGAATTTCGAAAAGAAATATTGTAAAAACAGAAAATTATAAAAAAAATCGAATTTGAAGAGCTCTAATTCAAAAACTATAAAAATATTTTTATTTGCTTAAATAATTATTTATATTTATATATTTATAAAATAAGGGCATTTTTTGCTCTTTAATGAAACCTTATAATTAGATATTTTTGAATTTTTAAAAATAAACATAAATAATGGTACTAAATGAAGGAAAATTGTCAAAAATTTCACTTTTCTTGTACCACTTTTCATTTTTACCTTAATCACTTTTACCTTTACTTCTTAAGAGAAAAAAACACACTTATAACCCTTGAGTTAATTAATCTAAAACTTAGGGTTTAGAGTTGAGGGGTGGAGGTAGGGTGGGGTAGGGTTTAGGAATGTAAAATTTAGGATTCTAATTAATTTTAAAACAATTTACCTCTTAAAAATGGTATTTATGAAAATGTCTCTTTAATTAGGGTAAAAATAAAAAATGGTAAACTTGAATTCTCCCCTAAATGAAAGGTAAAAGGGAAATTGCTCCATGATTTACAAAAAATTATTTATTGTTTTCATCGTAAAGTTAAGGTATATATGAAAATATTCATCATTTAAAGATAAATTTGAAAATTAATTTAAAACTTGTGGTATAACTTAAAATTTCCATATTTTAATTTAAAGGCTGAACATAATTTTTGGAACCAAAATCTGATTCCGAACTTCATCCAAAATATTTGAACTCAAAGCCGACAAATATCAAAAACATGTATTTAGTTATATAAAATCAAATACTTGAATTTGATTGGATATACCAAATATCCAAAGACAATCTTAATATATCAAAACTATAGAAGATTGTTATAAAACATATTTCTTTTTTTTGCAGACATATTATATATATTTTCATTATTTGAAACTTAAATTTCTTGGTAATTATCTTTTTACTAAGGATATCGCAACTTGCGTTAATCTTTATCAGCTTTTTTGTCTGGTTAACGATATGTTCGTTGAGCTCGAACCCTCCGTATAGAGTGACCTTTATCGGAGCATCCGCCGAACCAACGTCGTGGTATATATGTTTCTATTTATTTTTTTCGTTGGAATATTATGCCAACCGTGATCTATCGCGCTAACGATATCGCAAGAAAAGAAAAAATAACTAATTTGGCGTTTATCTGAGCTGGGGGTTCAGTTCCGGATGATCGAAGCTCGGGTGACGAGCCGAGATGGGCGTCTCTAGGAGCTAGAGACTTTAAGTCCCGCTCTTATTCCAACTGAAAAGCACGCTAAAGTTTATTTTTTATTATAAAATATTAAATTTATTAATCATCGTAAAAAGCTTATATTTACAAAATTACATGAATTTGAATATAATGTAAAAAGAAAAACTCAAGCAGTTATGTAAACATAGTAGACCTTTCAACTTTCGCTTCAGATAGTAATTGGTGTACATTATGCGGCTACGCATTGTCTTGTCAATCATACGAGCAAGATGTTCCACCAGTTTTGCAATGCAGTTATGCTTCCTATTCCTTCCAGGTGAAACAAATGGTAAGTTGTAGGACTGTTCTTACCAGGATAAAAGTAACTAAGTAGGTCAATTATAAGTGTAATATCCCAAGCCCACTAGCCCAAAATCTCTTTTTATTTTAAGGAATCCCGTTAAGTTTTGCAACCCATTAAAATAAACCCTAAAGTTCCCCCTCATATTCCTATAAAAGGAGGTGCCTCCTTCTCTTTTCTCTGCAGAGAGAAATAGAGCGAAACCCTGCAGAGATTTCCCGGAGACAAGAAACCCTAGCCGCCGGCCTTCACCCCCGAGACCACCAGCAGCGCCGACCATCCTCCTCCATCATCTTTGACTATCTCTCTCATTTGCCCTCTTTCGTAGTTGTTCCTTAGATCTATACGGTAAGTCTCAGATCTACATCTCCTTCTTCTTCCTTTCAGCGGTTTGTCACTGGGAGTGACATATCTGATTCCTAATACCTTTCCCCATCTTTTGTTGAGTGTGAAACTGCAAACCTGTGGCTTTGTGGCTGTGTTGTTCTTCTTCTTCTAGATCCGGATTTGTGTCATCTTGTAAGGCAAAGGTGAGGACTAGGCCGTGAACCCTTCTCATGTTGTATAATATCTCAAGAGTTAGTCCTTTGTTAATGTTGATCTAGATGTATTTGTTGGTTTGTCTTGATGTGATAGAAAGCATGTTGAGCGTTGATGTGAGTAAAAGAACCTAGAACATGATAGGTTGTTAAAGGATAATTGGTTGTGGGATAACACTAAATGATGATAAGAATGAACGATGATAAGGATGAATAATGGTGAGAATGAATCTGGTTAAGATTGAATGTTGATAAGATTAGGTTGTTATGACGCTGTCGATGAGACATGAGGTTGTACTGCGGTTTGGCAAATGCCGGTTTGGCGAGTGCCGGTTTGGCGAGTGTCGGTTTGGCGAGTGCCGGTTTGGCGAGTGCCGGTTTGGCGAATGCCGGTTTGGCGAATGCCGGTTTGGCGAATGCAGGTTTGGCGAGTGTCGGTTTGGCGAATGCCGGTTTGGCGAATGCCAGTTTGGTGAATGCCGGTTTGGCGAATGCCGGTTTGGCAAAGATCCATAATAGTGTTTCTAGTTTTTTAATAGTTTTGGGGAGAAGATCCTAACTCTTTCAGAGATTTGTATTGGAACCCAATTATCTATTTTATGCATTATACTATTCATTTTATCATGCTTTCTATGATTATGTCTGAGTAATTCTCTTATTAGATTTAGGGTTCATTATGATATTTTAAATTAGTCCAAAAATAGGATTGTAGGATGAAAAGATATCCATATTTGGAATTGTGTTTAATGCTTTGGTTCTAGGCTAGCTAAATAGAACCCTGAACCTAGGACATAGACAACAAAGAGAGTTGGAACTAGAGGGGGTCAAATTGTGATTAAGTTCCTTGCTTATTTCATAAGAGAATCTGCATCAGTGAACCCCATGGGGGGTTCACACAGATTTTCAGGAAAAAAAATATTAAAATAATGAATAGTGTTGAACCCCATCTCTTCGGAACTCTTCCTGGTGAACCTCTGTCCAACGGGTTTAACACTGTTCACGACACGTGTCGGCCATCCATTGGTTCAACTATTTTAAAAAAAAAATCAAACAGTAAAAAAATAATAATAAAAATTGAAAATATGAACCCCAAGAGGGGTTCACTGATGCTGATGCTCTAATCTTTTGCATCTTATTCATTATAATTCACTTACCGGGAAACCCTAGATCTATATTTTCCTTACTTGAATCAGTTAACTTATTTAGAAAATTTCTTTTTGTAATAAACCCTCATTACAAACCCCCCTATTTATAGCTTACCTATCTTAACCTTTAGGACTCATAAATCTATTGTGTGCCCTCACTCTCTGTGGATTGGATCCCTAAGTACTACAATTTCACCTCTCTTAGAAAGAGTTGGTTATAGGGTTAATTTGATAGAATGCCTTCCTAATTATATACCTTAACTTGCACGCTGTCAGTAATGCTAACTCTTGGTATTGGCTGCAAAACCATAGGCCTCTATTTAGCGAGCGAGTTGTGGATGAACTGGTCTAGGTCACGAAGCAATTTATATGACTCTGACCAGATCGTCCCTAGCCCGTTATGTAGCCCTTCGAGACCATGGGTGTTGGGTTAGAGGGTCAGTCATGTTCTTGTTTGATAGTGGGCTGGTTGGTTGGCACATTTCATCTCTAACCATGGGTGTTGGTCGGTCGATTGGTCATGTTCTTGTATGATTGTTGGTCGGTTGGTCGACAATGTGCCTAGGAAGGTCAGGGGTGTTAAAGCTGTCGTATCAGAGCATTGTTTCTTACATGCTTCCGGGCTTCATGTTTTAATCAATTTATAAATATTTTATCAGGTCAAAAGAGTCACAAAAGGCATTAGGGAACCGGTCACATCTAGCGATAGGATTCATTTGTTTAGGAACAAGGATTGAGATAGTTGAATCTAGAATTGCTAGGTTGCTGGGATAGAACTGTTTGGTTGCTGGTTAGCATTTTGATTAGGTTGATTGGTATGCATTGTATTTTGGTTGTTGATAAGTATTTATTAGGGTAGTTGTTGACTAACTTGTGTTTGAAGTGTTCTATTACATTGCAGGTAGTAAGTGTGTTCGTTGACTGTAACTTTAAGAATGTAAACCTTAGAGTACAGGGATTTCGAGGCCCAAAACCCAAACCCGAAGTGAGAGAGGAATGAGGCTCAGAGGAAAAGGACTATCGTATGGACTGGACATATGGAAAGAAAAAAAGACTTGATCGGAAAGGTTTTCATCAGAATATTTGACGTAAGAGAGATCGAGAAGGATTTGAGGAATCTGGACAAGGATGATATCTATTGAAAGGACAAGATAATATCATGGGAAATGAGATTGTTATGGCAGAGTAAAAGCAAGAATACGACTCAGTGATCTTTCAAGTGAAGAGATACGAAGACGATTGTGGCAACCTGGAGGAGCAAACTCAAAGGACAATGGAAAGAAAAGTAAAGAGTTATAGAGATGAGTTGAGAATGAGTGAAACATGGGAATTCAAGAAGTAAAGAAAGAAAAGGATTCAAGACTCAGGGAAATGCTATGGAATGTATCAAGATAGAGGCAGTTCCGAATCAAGAATCTGGATGGAGACCAAACAAATCGAAAGAAGACATAAAAAAAACACATCATGTGACAAAGACCACGGGAAGAAACTATCCAAGGGGAGATTTTCATCAAGGAGGAGCATGTCGTGAAGCTGAGCATTTGTACATCTAAGAATTTGATGACGAATTTTAATAACGGGGGGAGAATGTAGTAACCCTCTCGAAGGGGTGAAATGGTTGAGGTCGACAAGTTGGAATTTGGAGCCAAGCTTTTGGGGATCAAAGTATAATGAGGAATGTTGAGTTTTGGTAATATAAAACTTGACATGATTGAAAGAAAATAGAAGATTGGTCGAGCATCAACTTGGTGGTCAAGTCGCAGGCTATAAGGATCGATCAAGAGGTTTTGAAGTACGATGTGGCTAATAATTTATCGTGGGTGAATCATGAGTCGAATATGACATTCGACCAAGGTTAGACAATGTGATAGATTGATCAGAAGGACGTTTTGGAAGCATAATATATTTGGAAGCATGACGTTTTAGAAACACAACGTTTTAGAAACACGACGTTTTAGAAGCACGGCGTTTCCAAAGCTTGACGTTTTTGGAAAAACTTCATATCAATAAAATTTTAAATTGAGAACAGAATAAGTCGAAATCATGACAGGAATTAAGCAGGACAGAAAGTAAGCATGACGGGAAGTAAGCATGACGGGATCAAAACACGATGGGAAAACCCAAAGTTAGATACAAACACTAGTTTTGGTATTATGGAATATCTCGGGGAAGCCAGAGGCTCATGAAATATTTTTCGTAAATATCAGTATTCATTTTGGAATTTATTAAAATTATTGAGCATATCAGAATGGGAACGGAAAAATATTCAGGATTGATCGCAAGTCAAAAATATGCCGGAATGGTCGAAATCGGGTAATTAAACCGAGAAGCATGAGGTTGCTCAATGCATAGGATCAGAACTTGGTGTCAACTATCTAGCAAGATTTCTGTCTACACAAGCACGAGGTATCTCTGTGCATGGAAGATACATGCGGCTTGACATGGCGGAGCACGAGGTGTCGCCGCACATGCAAACGAATAATGCTGATCGACATGTAGGAAGCTGTGTGTCGCGAAGCATGCACTCCAGCCATGCAGCAAGAAATCTGGACGTGGGTTTGTCTTTCATGAGCTTGAGCCATACATCAGGGTATGCGTGCACCCATGTGTCACAGCGCATGCAACCGGAAGCATGCAGGCTGATATACAGTCATTCGTATCGCTCGATATTATTGGACATAGATTTCTATTATTACCCAACCCCTCCTTCAGTTTCATACATCCATATCGCACCAAAGAATGTTTGAAAACGTGGATAGAGAGAGAGGGAGAGAGAGGGAGAGAGAGAGAGAGATAGAGATAGATAGAGAGAGAGAGATAGAGAGAAAGGAGATAGAGAGATAGATAGATAGAGAGAGAAAGAGAGAAAGAGAGAGAGAGAGAGAACTCTAGGGTTTCTTGTCTCTTGAATAGGGTTGTGTTTATTTTTAGTGATGCCATATAGCATCTGCGTAACCCGCCCATGCTAGGCATGTTTAGGGGTGAATTAGTATTTCCTCGACCTCGCACCCGGTGAGTTCAAGGAAACCCCTTATTCGCTGGATCTTGAAGAGTCAGAGAGACAGGGTCATAGCCTAGGGCTGAGTGTTGCGCGACGTTATAACATCCGGTAGTGACCTGAATTACCGTGGTCTGTCGTGCGGTTACCCGAATGACTGTGGGCCGCGGTCGGTTGAAAGTTCCTTCTTTTATCCTTTGTGGTAAGAAGATAGGATATTGCTGATGTAGAGGAGGAATATGTAGTCACCAGGGCCCGAGTTAGAGTGTCGTGATGAGTTAGATTGTTGTGTCGAGTATAGGGTTATGGAACCCTAGAGTAAGTGCTAACATTGATCTACAGGGTTATGGGTTAAACTAGAGTTGTGGTTAGATACGACTCGTGATTGATTGTATTGCAGGTTTCTAACATTAAGACCTAATACTGGCTCAGGAACCGGATTAGGCTTGGTGTTTGTTTTCTTAGTGTAGACCCGAACTTGACTGTGATATTGTTGGAGAGATTGCTTATGAAGGGTGGTGGATATTAAAACCTAAGCGGTATCATTGATTTGCCAATCATGTTCTTATCTGATTTTTGGTCGACTGGTTAACGATACTTGTATAGTTTAAGTGTCTAACACTACATGAGTACGGAACTCAGGCGTATATATGGCTAAATAGGGATTGATTGTGTAGCCTTAGCTTTGTTTGCATGCTAGGGCTGGATTGATTGTTATTTTGGGCTTTCTTTGTTAGTTTCTAGGTTGCTGTTATAGGCCGACAGCTCACTGACTAACATTAGGTTACTCACCCAACTTCATTGTCCTTTTTTCAGGTAGATTTAGTAAGGATGATCGGATAGCTTTGACCTGGACGTTAGGCCACCAGAGTAGATTTTCATGCCTTTTGTAAACAGTATTGTGTTTTGTGTTTAGTTGACTCGATTTGGCATTAGGCCGGGTGCTAGTCTTGAATTATTATTTCAATGTATGGATCTTTCTTGAATCAATAAAGTACTTTTTTATATGTGCATCATGAGTATTCTCATATTTGACTAGTCCGGTCTAACACAACGTTAGGTCTCAGTATGGGTGAGAAAACCTTAAGCCTCGATCTAACTGTAACGCTAACTCTTGGTATGGGTTGCAAAACCTTAGGCCTTGGCATAGCAGGAAGAGTAAGTGGATGAACTGGTCTAGGTCGCAGAGTAATTTATGTGACTCTGACCGGATCGTCCCTAGCCCATCAAGTAGCGCTTCCGAACCATGGGTGTTGGGTTGGACGGTCGGTCATGTTCTTGTTTGATTGTTGGCGCCGGTTGGGTCATTTCATCTCTAATCCTAGGTGTTGGTCGGTCGATCGGTCATGTTCCTATATTATTGTTGGCGGGTTGGTCGACCATATGCCTAGGACGGTCCAGGGGTGTTACACTTGGTGCTATCGTCGACTGTTCCAATAGGTTTGACATCATCAACTACTTTCTCCTTGCCATTTCTAGACTGCCATTCTCTCGACTTACTACCATATGCTTAACACAGTCGGTATGTGAGTGCCTAAACATAATGATAACCATCCTAACGATGGTTAGTCCACAAAATTTTCCTAATACCTAACTTACGGATGAGTTTGCATCTTAATGTAACTATATGTTATCTCGGGGACGATTTAACCCTTACGGTAAGACCGTCAGCCGAATGAGTGGTGTTTCCCCAAACCCCAAAAATAAATCATCCTTGGACCTAAGCATGCTCTTATACCAACTTGTAAGACCAGCCCCTCTCTCCCAGACCAGCCTCACGATATCCAAGCCGATAGGCGACCCTGATCCAGTCAGTCTATTTTAAGAATCGTATCTCATTTAAGTGTTGTATTCAAGTGAGGTTCTGACCAGGTATCAACTCGCATAAGCAATGAAAGCCATATGGCCGCATTGTATGTATCATCATAGGTTCAATACAATGTAGATTAAGTATAATATCATCGATTATATACGACACTAGACGTAAATGAGCTGAACACCACTCACACCCATCAACCGCTTGCCTTGCATTAAGCCATGCCACCCTTAGAACCTCCCACATTCAGTTAGGCATGATCAATCTAAAACATTTATTAGTGAGTCGAATAATTCCGCCTACACGGTTAGTCCTGAAACATCTAATCCTAACATGAGATTGATCCTATGTCTTTCAATCGCTGATAGCCTCATGGACCCAGACGATCATACTCAAAACACAGCTTCATTTCCTATGTTAGCTAAGCATGGTTGACTCCAATGAAAAGGTCTTGGTGAGTACGGGAACCGAAATTCGCACCGTCGACTTCCGTAATCAGAGGAAAGCTAAGAAACCCTAACTTTTCCCGAGGTCCAATATTTCTAGGGAGCCAAATGACAAATGATCAAAATTGCAAACATACAAGGTAGAATAAATAGACATAAGAATACAACAAAGGAGATATTTTTTTAATCTGCATATGAGAATTACAACAAGTAAAAGCCTTGCCTGCAAGAGCTCTTGGCGAGTTCCCTAGTTCTAAGCACCTAAGACCTTGAAATCTAGTTGAGTCACAGCTCAATAACAAGAAAAGAAAATTGCCTAATATTGCTCTAAGTTCTAAGTATTTTGCTGAGAATTTTTGTGTGTCCGCGTCCGCTCGCCTTTGTCTCTTTTATATATCCCTCCAAGGTCGGTCATCTTTCCTTTTCTGCCCCTGATTCGAGTCAATCTTTTTGCGGAAAGCTTCCTTATCTTCCCGATCTTCCATGATTATCTGGAAAATTAACATTTATCTTCTTTTCCATTTATCTTATGCGGGTATTAGGTAAACCTTCATTGTAATCAGGCTCATTCTTGTCTGAATTCGTAAATAGGCCCTTTGTAGCATTTTAGACCTTTCTGGGCTGTTTTATGACTTAAGCGTTTTTATGATTTCCTTCAGAGAAATCACTTTTCATATGATGTTAGTTTCCGTATCGTTGGTTTCGCGGATAATATGAACATTCATATAGTCGAGGTAACAATGGTGTTAAGTTAACCGTTTACGTTTTATATGATTGATTCAAAGTTTTTACGAGAAAACGAGTCCTTGCCATTTTTTGGAAATATATCAACGGTGACTCCAATAGAGACAAAACAAGACACAATTCAATAAAGAGAGAGTTGTGAGGATGAGACAAGCGAAGGCCGTGTGACGTCGCTCGATGGCGACGAGAGAGGACGACATGGTCGCCTGGTGGCGACGAGAGAGAGATGTGGTCGCCTGATGGCGATGAGAGCGGGAGAGATGGTCTGGTCTCCATGAGGATATGAGAGAGAGAGAGAGAAAGCCTGGTCGCCGAATGGCGACGAGAGAAAAAGAGATGGTCTGGTCGCCTTGAGGCGATTAGAGATAGAGAGAGGCGGTCTATTCACCATGAGGAGATGAGAGAGAGAGAGAAGCGGTCTTGTCGCCGAATGACGACGAGAGAGTCAGGTGCCGTGGTTGCCTTGATGACAACAAAGAAAGAGAGACTTTCTTGTTGCCGTGACGCGACGAGAGAGAGGGTGGCAGTCTGATTGCCGGGTGGCGATGAGAGAGAGAGATACATGGTCGCCCGAAGGAGACAAGAGAGTGAGCATGGTGGCCATGAGGCGACGAGAGAGTGAGTGTGGTTGCCAAATGGCGACGAAAGAGGAAGACATGGTCTAGAGACACAGTCTGGTCGCCCACGGGTGACGAGACTTGGTGTTGGTGGTGTCGCCCGTGGGCGACTAGACTCGGTGATGGTCTGAAGAGCTTACGTGTTCGTGGCGATGAGGTTATTCCAAAACTTGAGTTCATGCCGTATTCTGTTGACCCTCAAGAGGTGCATGCGTACTGGGAAGCTACCTGTGGTATGGTACCACCTCCAACTGAGCCTTGGTATCCAATGAAACCCAGATTCAGAGATGGCGCTAATGGGCCGAGTCAGTCTAGGCATTCTTACCTCGCCACCCTTTGTGACTTTTGTCGAATTTCGAAGGAGGTAGAGTTTCAAATTCCAAAACACTGAGAAAGTGACGATGATCCCCCTCATGGTTACTTCACGTGTTTTGGATCCTAGTCGTCCTCGGATTAATCAGTAGACTCAGACCTAGTCGTCCTCGGATTAATCAGTAGATCCTCTACTGTTCAGCGTATATGCCAACAAAACATAGACCAGAGATACGCTCCATGATGCCATCCATCCAAAGCCCCTTAGTTACACACAAAGAATCATACTAAGTCTATCATTCCTCTCGCTGTCCAACAGCTTCTGATCAGAACGTGAGAATCAGTTAAGGCAGATCACTTACAACGCTTGATAACTCAACTCAGCATCGATCAATAGTAATAGTTGGGAATCAATCGACAGTCATGATGCAACATCTGATCAGGGACTGGTAACGGAGAACTTATTACAAGATAAGCTCGATGGAGTCTACTTTTCTTAGGACATAATGAGGGAAAGTATCAACCGAGGAAATTTCAGAGCCCACATATGCCAGACTCAGCATGCGGACGGAACGCATTCAAAGATTAGAAGAAGGGATGCACATACTATCTTTCACTCTAAAGAAGATGGAAAATCAGCAGGACAAAGAAGATGCGGCTATAAGAGGTTTTATCAGTGCATGGTTTAGGATATGCAGAAAATATGTGGATACTTGCCTTCCACATTGGTTTTATCATTCACCTTCCTAATCCCAAAGTCACAGGTCGAGCATAAGACTATAACCAAGCGCTGAGTGGGAGGTAACCAACTGTATACTAAGTTTTAATTTAGTTTTTACTTATCTAGTTATTAATTATGGTTTTTATCCAATTACTTGAGGTTTTCAAAGGAGAAGTAGAACAGCTCAAAATCACCATCAGTCGACTCCACAGCCTCAACATCGGTCGACGGCTTGGATGGTTTACCATCAGTCGAAACCCACTAACCACCATCAGTCGATGATCCTTATGGAATTTGGTAACCTCGACATTCTCTCAACCTTTTACTTATGCTTTAGTTTTATTAATCAAACCCAACGAGATATCATTGGGGACAGTGTCATTCAAGTCTTGGGGAGGTCGCTGATGCTTTTATATATTTTGAGCTTTTACTTATAAAAATCTTTCAAATAGTTTTAATAAAGTCAAGAAGGGTGTTATGATCAGAACTTATTTATTGACCAACGATACTTTAGCACCATTCTTAGAAATGTTGATTGCAGAGATTACTAGAGATGCCAAAGTGCATCATCCGCCCACTAGATCACGCTTACGAAGAAAGTCTGAAGGAACCAAAGCTGATCTCCAACCTAACACTGACTACTTTGCTTGTTGGGGCTTCGTATACATTGGTTCGGATTCCGTCTGCAATTCTATAAGGTACTAGTCTGTTAATCTTGATTTCCTTTCTCTCTTTCTCTTCTAGATCTATAATAGAAAAGATTGAGATGATTTCCTGAGATGCAGAGGGGTATGTACATTACCGATGACCTCACTATTCTAATTCAAAGGAATGATCACACATTGTTGGAAGCAAGAGGTAGGTACATTACCGATGACCCCATTATTCGCCTACAACTTTGTATTAAAAAATTGAAAATAAGATGGCAAGATGGACTGTAGCAGCATCATTGTCCATTAAATTTGAAATTTAAAAGATTCTGAAAGAAAAGAGGAAAGAGAGGTGTCATGAAAGGCTTTATACCTATACATGCAGGTTTGCAAAAATTGACTCCATCTTTCCTCTGATCGATACCCCCAAGGTAAAGCCTGCACTTTATTTTATGCAAAGAAATTAGATCAGTAAAAGGGTGGGTCATATTAGTATTTGTTGAGTTGCTAATAGAACGAATTTGGTTGCTATACTAGGATAAGGCATACAAATTTTCGCTTTGATTAGCACTATTCGATGTGGTTGCGATATAGTATGGTGATAGTCATGCTTATGTATTATGTGATTCCCCGCTTTTCAAACCTCTTTCACAGGCTACCATTGTTTCTCTGAGGACAAATAACAGGTAAATCAGGGGGAGTTGATATACCTTGTTATTTACCAGTTTAAGATTATTATTTGGACCCTATTTAGAGTCCGCAATGTATGTTTATACTGTGTTTTAGAGTCTTTTCTGGTCAAGGTACGTTTTAGAGCATTATGGATATAATGGAGCTTGGTAGGGCATTCACAGAAGATATCCAGTAGTTGTTCTGTCAGAATCGAGGTCCAACCTGACCATCGATCGACGGTCTTCTCGCAGAGCAGTTAACCGACTTCAAGCCCAAGTCAAGATAATTTACAAGAATTCCCCTGGATGATTTTTGACATTGTTTATAAGGTATTGCCATTTTTTAGGCAAAAGAAACACAACAAGACATAGATTTCATTGCATAATAGTGTTTCTAGTTTTTAATAGTTTTGGGGAGAAGATCCTAACTCTTTCAGAGATTTGTATTGGAACCCAATTATCTATTTTATGCATTATACTATTCATTTTATCATGCTTTCTATGATTATGTCTGAGTAATTCTCTTATTAGATTTAGGGTTCATTATGATATTTTAAATTAGTCCAAAAATAGGATTGTAGGATGAAAAGATATCCATATTTGGAATTGTGTTTAATGCTTGGGTTCTAGGCTAGCTAAATAGAACCCTGAACCTAGGACATAGACAACAAAGAGAGTTGGAACGAGAGGGGGTCAAATTGTGATTAAGTTCCTTGCTTATTTCATAAGAGAATCTGCATCAGTGAACCCCATGGGGGGTTCACACAGATTTTCAGAAAAAAAAATATTAAAATAATAAATAGTGTTGAACCCTATCTCTTCGGAACTCTTCCTAGTGAACCTCTGTCCAACGGGTTTAACACTGTTCACGACACGTGTCGGCCATCCATTGGTTCAACTATTTAAAAAAAAACCAAACAGTAAAAAAATAATAATAAAAATTGAAAATATGAACCCCAAGAGGGGTTCACTGATGCTGATGCTCTAATCTTTTGCATCTTATTCATTATAATTCACTTACCGGGAAACCCTAGATCTATATTTTCCTTACTTGAATCAGTTAACTTATTTAGCAAATTTCCTTTTTGTAATAAACCCTCATTACAAACCCCCTATTTATAGCTTACCTAGCTTAACCTTTAGGACTGATAAATCTATTGTGTGCCCTCGCTCTCTGTGGATTGGCTCCCTAAGTACTACAATTTGACCTCTCTTAGCAAGAGTAGGTTATAGGGTTAATTTGATAGATTGCCTTCTTAATTATATACCATAACTTGCACGTTGTTAGTAATGAGAACTCTTGGTATGTGTTGCAAAGCCACAAGCCTCTATTTAGCGAGCGAGTTAGTGGATGAAATGGTCTAGATCACAAAGCAATTTATGTGACTCTAAGCAGATCGTCCCTAGCCCGTCATGTAGCACTTTGAGACCATGGGTGTTAGGTTAGACTGTCAATCATGTTCTTGTTTGATTGTGGGTTGGTTGGTTGGCTCATTTCATCTCTAACCATGGGTGTTGGTCGGTCGATCGGTCATGTTCTTGTTTGATTTTTGGTCGGTTGGTCGACCATGTGCCTAGGAAGGTTGGGGGGTGGTAAAGATGTGGTACCAGAGCATGGTTTCTTACATGCTTCTGGGTATCATGTTTTAATCAGTTTTTAAATATTTTATCAAGTCAAAAAGTGTCACAAAAGGCATTAGGGAACCGGTCACGTCTAGCGATAGGATTCATTTTTTTAGGAACAAGGATTGTGATAGTTGAATCTAGAATTGCTAGGTTGCTGGGATATAACTGTTTGGTTGCTGGTTAGCATTTTGATTAGGTTGGTTGGTTTGCATTGTATTTTGGTTGTTGATAAGTATTTATTAGGGTAGTTGTTGAGTAACTTGTGTTTGAAGTGTTCTATTACATTGCAGGTAGTAAGTTTGTTCGTTGATTGTAACTTTAAGAATGGAAACCTTAAAGTAGAGGGATTTCGAGGCCAAAAACCCAAACCCGAAGCGAGAGAGGAATGAGGCTCAGAGAAATGGACTATGGTATGGACTGGACATATGGAAAGCAAAAAGACTTCATCGGAAAGTTTTTCATCAGAATATTTGGCGTAAGAGAGATCGAGAAGGATTTGAGGAATCTGGACAAGGATGATATCTATTGAAAGGACAAGATAATATCATGGGAAATGAGAGTGTTATGGCAGTTTAAGAACAAGAATACGACTCAGTGATCATTCAAGTGAAGAGATATGAAGACGATTGTGGCAACTTGGAGGAGCAAACTCAAAGGACAAAGGAAAGCAAGGTAAAGAGTTATGGATATGAGTTGAGAATGAATGAAACATGGGAATTCAAGAAGCAAAGAAAGAAAAGGATTCAAGACTCAGTGAAATACTATGGAATGTATCAAGATAGAGGGAGTTCCGAATCAAGAATCTGGATGGAGACCAAACAAATCGAAAGAAGATATAAAAAAAAACACATCACGTGACAAAGACCACAAGAAGAAAGTATCGATGGGGAGATTTTCATCAAGGAAGAGCATGTCGTGAAGCTGAGAATTTTTTCATCTAAGAATTCGATGACGAGTTTTATTAACGGGGGGGGGGGGTAGAATGTAGTAACCCTACCGAAGGGGTGAAATTGTCGAGATAGACAAGTTGGAATTTGGAGCCAAGCTTTTGGGGATCAAAGTATAATGAGGAATGTTGAGTTTTGGTAATATATAACTTGACATGATTCAAAGAAAATAGAAGATGGGTCAAGCATCAACTTGGTGGTCAAATCGCAGGCTATAAGGATTGATCGAGAGGTTTTGAAGTACAATGTGTCGAATAATTTATCGTGGGTGAATCATGAGTCGAATATGCCACTCGACCAAGGTTAGAGAATGTGATAGATTGATCAGAAGGACGTTTTGGAAGCATAATATTTTTGGAAGCATGACGTTTTAGAAACACGACGTTTTAGAAGCGGCGTTTCCAAAGCTTGACGTTTTTGGAAAAATTTCATATCAATAAAATATTATATTGAGAACAGAATAAGTCGAAAGCATGATGGGAATTAAGCAGGACGGGAAGTAAGCATGACGGGATCGAAGCATGATGGGATCGAAGCATGATGGGAAAACACGAAGTTAGCTACCAACACTAATTTTGGTATTATGGAATATCTCGGGGAAGCCGGAGGCTCGGGAAATATTTTCCGTTAATATCAGTATTTTTTTTGGAATTTATTAAAACTATTCAGCTTATCATAATGGGAACGGAAAAAAATTCAGGATTGATCGCATGTCGAAAATATGCCGGAAGGGTCAAAATTGGGTAATTAAACCAAGAAGCACGAGGTTGCTCAATGGATAGGATCAAAACTTGGTGTCAACTGTCTAGCAAGCTTTCTATCTACACAAGCACGAGGTATCGCCATGCATAGAAGCAGTACATGCGGTTTGACATGGCGGAGCATGAGGTGTCGCTGCACATGCAAACGAAGAATGCTGATTGACATGTAGGAAGTTGTGTGTCGCGAAGCATGCACTCCAGCCATGCAGCAAGCAATCTGGACGTGGGTGTGTCTCTTTTCATGAGCTCACCGCGCATGCAACCAGAAGCATGCGGGCTGACACACAGTCGTTCGTATCGCTCAATATTATTGGACAGAGATCTCTATAATTACCCAACCCCTCCTTCAGTTTCTGACATCCATATCGACCATGATGCCTACCTTGCCTTTCTTAACATTTCGTCGAGTCAGCCGCGGCTAGCAAGGGTCTTGCTGGATTGGAGAAGTTTGCGGAGGCAACGAGGTTATGCATGGGGTTAGTGTTCGTATTTCTTTGATTCTGATTGTCGGGTTTGCCCTTTTATTCTTTAAAGAAATTTCTGCAGGGCCTTCACGTGGTGGATGAGGCTCTTAGGGCTAGCTGTGAAGCGCAGATGGCTCAATTTAAGGTCGTGGTGGCCAAGAAGGAGATTGTCTGTTTGAAGGGCAAGGTCGAGGTGCACCCTCTGCGTGAGAAGGACCTCAAACGGGAGCGGCCTAAAAGTCTCTGTCGTGTGCGTCGAGCAGAACGGAGGGAGATGGCCTCGATCCTGAATGATCTCTTGTCTTGGTTTGCGTCTGACTTTGAAGAGTTCAAGCAGGTGAAAAAGTCCTCTGGGGGCTACCGCGAGTGGGGAGTTTCCATAGGTGTTTGTGGTGCATACATGCCGATAACTACGACTTCGAAAATGGGAAGACGGAGATGTCGAGTCATCTGGCCAATTTGGTTAATACAGAGACGATGATCCCTGAGATTGAAGGGAGGATTTGGGAACACTGGGAACCGATCCCTGTTTTTACATACTCGGAGGAGGTCAGACTTGCTGCCCCGGGAGAAGCTGTCCAGGTGGATCAGGTTCCGTCTCTGCTCAGTGTCAGTGATTACTTGACCTCGGGTAATTTTGTTTATAGCTCATAAAGAGTACTTGTATTTGAAGGGAGAATGTTCCCTTTTGTGTTTATGCTATGTACCGTACTTTGCCCCTTGCGGCCTTTTGAATATATCTTCATTTTGTAGCCTTATCTTTTTTACAGACAAAGCGTCAATGAGAACGAGAGAGTGTGGGCTTGTTCCGCATTTCCTTCGTTCTAGCAGATCATGATACTTGTAATTATGTTAGGACGGAGATTTTTGAGAATTTTATGAACGTCCAAGTTTTAACAAAGAGGCAAGTTTTTTTTTTGTCGTATCAATGATACTATGCCTTTGAGAGGTAAGAGTGGAGTTTTAGGGTAAGACCTAGGTTTATTTTTGTCCCTAGAGTCTGTGGGGTCGATCCCGTCTTTCGTGACTCGTTTTACGATTTCTGCATGATTTTGTTTCGGTATTGAAATCTGCAATAAGTTCTCGGCTTATGTGATTTTCATCAATCAGGAATCGAGTATCTCTCTGCTTAAAAATTCTCGGCTTAAAATTCTCGGCAGATTTCTAGAGCAAGCTTTTCTTTGAGTCGGATATTTTGAGGACCAATTCCATGAGAGGAGCAGGTCGGGCTAAGCGTGTTTTTTTTTAAAAAAACGGTTGATTTGTCCATGGGTCCAGTCGACAAACATGATGTAAGAGCAAGTACTTGTCTTTTCTAACTCATGTTAGTTGTTACAAACTGTTTTAGTATATTCGTTTAAGTTTTCGGAAATATATTTTCAAAAACCTGCGACGTCTCGTTTTTTTCAGAAAAATATTTCTCCTTTTGGTGAAGTGATTTCATGTTTTGATCGAATATCTCGTTTGATCTTGTAGCACGATTGAAAGCGTTTAACGGTTATGTTTAACTCTTTGGTCGTTGAATTTCTTTTTTCGTATGATTTATGTTTCAGGGTTATTCGATAAATGTTTGTTCTTAAATAGGTGTTTTTTGGGCGAATCGTGGATTGCCGATATGGCCACAAAGTAATTCGCGAGCTTGAGTTTCGCTGCGATAAATGAGATTTGCAAGATTTTTTGGAATCGTATTGCGTTGTCTTGTAATAGAATTTTTTTTAAAAAAAAATATCCAGTCCAAAGAAGAATATTTTAAAATATGGGAGTGTACGAGTATACGTATACGTACCCACTCCCCCAACCATTTTTTAAAGAGAGGGACAACTGAACTTGTCTTGCGACGAGTCGCCTACGTACCCTTTTCGGGGATTAAGATTTCTTTTAGTTCATTTTGTTTCCGTTAGTTTTTTACTTATTTGGCATGGTTGCATCGATCAGGTTAGTCCTGGTGACTTTATCGAATCAGCGATTTTTTTCTGGGTAGACTTTCCTGGTTGTTTGAAGCATTGGGCTCAGAAGTCTGCTTGTTTCTTTTTTCCGCAGTCGTTGCTTGATTGGGCGACTCTGGACTGTCTTTTTCGGAAGCCTTTTCAGTCGAGGGATGAGTTATCTTCGTACATTTAGGTTTAGCCGTGGATGTTGTCATCATCTGCCTCAGCTTATGCTCTGCCAGGAAGCAAAGTCGTGACTGTTTTTGGCAGCCCCATATTTCTGCAGTTCCGTTCGGAGTCGGGAACATGATGCCATGGTGGTAGGTCGACGGGACTGCCTTCATAGAGTTTATCCAAGGCGTTACCATGATCACGTTGTATATGGCTAGATGATCGACAACAGCGAAATCGGAAATTCTTGTCACTTCTTTGGCAAGACCGGGAGTGGAATCGATCCCAGGATCACTGACGCTTTGCAAGAGAAGCTAGTGAGTGGTCTCGATTGGTGTGACCTCGGACTAATCGATGTTCACCCTGCTCAGGGTATCGCGGAAGATAATTTCGATCTTACTTCTCGTGTCTACAAGGACCCTAACGACTCCGAGATCTTTTATCACGAGATCGATTACAAGTGGATCGATGTGAGGTTTATTGATTCCGACTGTCTCATGTTCCTCAAAAGTGACCATGTCATTCTGTACGTCTCGGGGCGCAGAGCAGTTTGCAACTATCTCTGCTTTTCATTGATAAACCTTTATTGACGAGAAAGTGTCGTGCCAGTACTCTGATCCTCCGATGATCATGTTTACCCTATGATGATTGTTTTTGTTGCCTCTGTTGTCTGGCTTCCCGCCATGTTTTCTGTTCTCGCCTGATTGATTCCCTTAGAGAGTGTTTTACGCTTGCGGGGTTTGATTTGTTTTTGGCGGACGGTCGGTACTCGAATGAGATCTTTTATACCAGTGACCTCCGAGATCTCTACTGCAAGAAAATTTTTCGCTAGCCTCGCACCGAGAATATTTCAGTTCATTGTGGAGTGGACCCTTGCCCGCTGAATCTCGCCGAAGGTATTCTCGTCGTAGTTTGAATTTCGGGTCCATCTATTACCCGATGTTCTTCCATGTTCCAGTGCGGAGTTGATGGCATAGTTTTGTGCTCCTTGGATCTCTGCCCCCTCGTGATGGACTTATTTTTCGTTACAAGGGTTCTTCTTTTTCGACTTCTGCTCTGGTTCTGCGTTTTTCGCAGATGCTTTCGTCTCCATATGTTTATGCAGCAGGACTTTCATCTCCTCTTTGATGATGATATAGTCTGTGGCCATATGGAGGGGATCCTGGATCGTGCACTGGTTTTTGAGAGTTATCCATTTTCTGAATTTGGATTTGTACAAGAGCGTTTTTTGAGCGCGTCGAAAGCCACTTTATCCATGATTCTGCTGACCTTTGACATGACGATTTTGAACGGGTTGATGAAGTCGCAGAGAGATTCGTCTTTCTTTTGGGTAAGCTCCAACGTTCAACGTCGGAAAATTTTCTCTCCATCAACATGGAATATTGCTTGAGAAACTCCAAAGTGAGATGGCGAAAACTTCTGGTGGAGTTTCGTTTTAGGGAGATTACCATCAAGTGCTGCTCCTTGGAGATTTTCGACGAAGAGGCGGCAGTAGCCAGCATCCCTTTCAATTTCCCTAAGTTTATCCCTACCCATCGCATTCTGGAAGGTTTGCAGATGCGCTTTGGGATCGCTGGTGTCCTCGTACATAGGAATTTTGATCTTCTAAGGGGCCGAGATTTTCGTCTCGGTGATACGAGCAGTGAACAGGGTTTTTCGAGACTCCTCAAAGAGTCTGTCGATCTCGGGAGAAGCACTGGTGGTATGGTTAAAATGTTTAGGGAATATCAGTTTAGATATATATTTAGAGAGACTTGAAGGAGATTAAATGAAAGACTTAAGGAAATTCGAGATTAATGAGGAACCATGACTAAGAGACTATGAGAATGCTTAAGAACTGTCTAAGTTTTATTAATGATGAGGTCACAATATTTATAGAGACATTAGAAAATCCTTTTCAACAAAAGATAAAGTTGAGCGTGTTTAGTCAAAGGAGGAGGAGCGTCCCATTTGAAACCATCCAATGAGGTGCTTCACATGCTTTGGTATCTTGGAATCTTGGACCAAGATACCTTCACCTTTCCAGCCTCTGACATCCTATCAAGGATTGGTCTCCTTCCCTCCACAACGTTCAAATTGGTAAAGTATCAATGGTGAAATTAGCCAAGTCGCCATTTAACCCGATCCGGCTAAACCTTGCCTTTGGTCCATGTACGGTTGACCCGTACAGACAGTACAGTCGACCCGTACAGACTTTACGGCCAGATCAACCCAAAACTCAATCTCCTAAAAATTTCCTCAAGTATCATATCTTCAACTCTAATTATATTTACATCATCCTGTCTCAAAACTCCGGCTCAAGCTTTTCCAATGGAACCAGTCAAGCTTGGAAGCCATGAGATCTTCCACATTAAAAACATCATCAAAGATAACACATTGGGATAAAATATTGATGATGGAAAAAGAGTGAAGACCTCATGACTAAGGGGACTACCTACCTCTGATGAGATCAATGAGTCCTAGACGAGTATGAATATACTCCATTGTCTTCTGTCTTCTGGCCTTCGTAAACACATCATCGAATTGGTCTTCACTTCTAATGTAACATGGAAATATGGTTCCCTGTACAATCATCTGTCTCACCTTATGGCAATCCACCTCAATATGTTTGGTCCTCACATGGAACACCGAGTTAGCGGAAATGTGGATGGCAGATTGGTTGTCACAATGCATGGTCATTATAAGACCCAAACCCGACTGTCTAAGCCGCGGTCAAAGCTTCACGTCGCTAGGTCTATACACTGACCGCACATCTCAATTTTTCGTCCATCATCTTTTATATCGCCCTTAGGCATGGGCTAACTTAGACCTAAGCTAAAGAATCCCTTAATATTTTCTAGGTTAGATCCTTACAACTTATCATAGCGGAATATTCTTTATTAACCGTTGATCTCAATCCGTTATAACACTCACTACCATTCAGCGTATAGAACAATCCTTGAAACCGTTTAAGTCATACTGATCCGAGATTCTATTTCCCTAAAGCATTTTACCAGAATCCTAGCAAGATACTAATCTATCCAAGTATTTCCTAAGTCATTCCTTTGCCACATCCACAGAGCTTAGCTCATAGGTCCTTCATTGAGCCGAACTGCTCTTGCTTGTGTACTGGACCACAATCACTCAATGATCATACTTAAGGTCCTTATCTTGGTTCATGAGTTAAAAAACTCCTTTAGGTACTTAGTCATTCAAACAACCATCCCCACAGACTTAAGTAACCCTTGAGAAATCTTCAGACGGTAAAGGATATGCATATGGCCCCTCTCGGCTTGCACCAACATCGTTTGTCTGTCCTCTGGACTTACAAATCCCATCAAATCCTAAGTTAATGAACCAGCCACCCTCACATGATTCAGAAATGATGAGTCTTCATCTTGCATGACCGGCCATGGACTATATCCGAGACAACTGATCTGCCTTGTTCATACCAACCGATGCATTTATTAAACAGTTTAGATCCGACACCTAGATCCATCATCTATAGATGAGGCCGTCCATTCTCAACCATGATCAGATCATACACGGCCTTCCTTGAAAAATCACACCTAGGCTCAATACTTATGGTCCAACACATAGTACTAGCCATATTCTTCCTCATGACTCATAGCCTATCATATACTCATAGTGTATCAACACTGAGGTTGTTATCTAGGATCATCACATCAATACTCTTAGTCCAGTAACATGACCATCCATACTAGAGCTCGCCATCGACCCATTCTTATGAACAATGATCCGACAACTAGTCATGATAGGCCATCGTCCACTTAACATGTATTGACATAACCATCCTTCCACAGTCATTATGTGGGTCCACGCCCTACCTAAAGCATATGATTCCCTTCCCTCAATCGCACCTATTCTGTAGTTCACACCATTTTGGCCTCCAACCATTCGTACCCCTTTGGCCACGACCCATTCGCACCCTTTCGGCCACGACCCCTTCACACCATTTCGGTCACGAACCATTTGAATCATTTCGGTCATGAACCAATTGTACCCGTTCGGTCTCGAACCGTTTGTACCCTTTTGGTTCCAAACCGTTTGTACCCTTTCGATAATGACCCATTCACATCCCTTGGATCACGTCACGTTTGTACCTCTTGGATCACTAGATGATCGCACCTTTTGGATCACGATATGATCATACCTACTGGATCACGATATGATCGCACCTCTTGGATCACGTTATGATCGTACCTCTTGGATCACGATATGATTGTACCTTTGGTATCATGCTTATCTCAACAGCCAATCGTCCATGGTTAGAGATGATCGTATCCGATCATGACACCAGGGTCTACAAAGTGGTAACATGGATAGCTACCACGTTCCATATATGTATACATATATATAGACATAATAATAAAAAGATACAAAGATAGAACCACTTACAACCGCCATAGCCCTTGTCGATTGGTCCGTCCGTCTGTCTCCCTGCTAACCGCCCTAAGACCATTGGCCTTTTGGGCCTATTTCCCTCCAGGAATAGGTCTTCCTATTTGCCCTAGTGACTTCGATAAGTCACAGCTTTATATGGCTCAAGCCATGCTCACCATGATCAGGATCGTACCCTTATGGCTTGGATCCCAGATCATACCCTTATTGCTTAGATCCTCGATCCTCTCTCTTTAGAGGATATCTTTTGCGAATGTTGTGCATTTATATCCCCATCATACTAAGTTACCTAACATCATGTTCTTCCATTGATTGAAATGAACATGTCAAGTTTCCTCATTCTTTCCTTAGTTGGATTCATCTTGGAATTGGGCCATTCCATCCGAATAGATTTAAGGGGCACTACCATGAACTATACTGAGTCTTAGTTGATCCATATGATCACAAGTCCACTCGTGAACTAGTCATGTAGTGTCTCCCTTAAACCAGATTTAACATCGCATATTGCTCACTTTTTTTGAACGGCCATCTAGGAATAACACGTATCCTCAGTAGAGTGCTGATCGTTTCTCCCAACGCAACCACTCTCTGTTCCATGTCACATCCATTGGTCAGGTCGTTGATAAAGAAATTCTTTCATTTCTTCTATTCTTCAAACCCATCAATAATTTCTAAATAACTAAATCGACCGACCCTTCTGTTTCAGGAACTTTCCCTTGGAAAGTTCATATTGGCTAAGACGATTCATCTTGGAAATTCCCCGTTCAGCCGAATGATACCCTATATTACCTCAACTCTCACTTGACTCACCACATATAAGGTTACATAGTCATCTTAGTTTTAAGAAAAAAATTGGTTTGAAACCTAACATCTTCGAGCAGCACCATTAACAGGATCAAGCATGCTCTGATAAGAACTTCTAAGACCCAAACCAAGCTGTCTAAGCTTCAGGCTAAGTGTAACACCCGTGTTCTGCAATCTTAGCTGGATCAGTCCAAGGACGGTCTCAGCTGGACTGATCAGACGATCCAGTTAGTGTTGAGCTGGTCGACAGGATAGTACTGGTCGGATTAGGACAATACTGTTGGGTCTGGACAGAACGGTTGAGTTTGTCGGAAAAAGCTGGTTGGATTCCGACAAGGCACTTGGACTTGTCATCCGAGATTAGTTATTTAGAGTATGGACTAACTGATACACATTTTGGTGGGAACGATTACTGAACCAAACGTGCTGATAAGCCAA
Organism: Moricandia arvensis; assembly: GCA_905132765.1. Classification (NCBI taxonomy): domain Eukaryota; kingdom Viridiplantae; phylum Streptophyta; class Magnoliopsida; order Brassicales; family Brassicaceae; genus Moricandia; species Moricandia arvensis. The sequence goes on along the minus strand of CAJHQP010004237.1, from coordinate 711 downwards.
GGAAAATGGCGGGAAGGGTTATCAGGCGGTTACTGGAAAAGTTACAAAACGGTTACTGGATCGGTTATGGGTGGTTACTGGGCTGCTTAACGGATTAGGATGGTTACTTGGTCCTTGAACTTCCGGGAGTTAATTATAAAGTAACCGACCATAAGCAGTTATTGGATTGGGAGTTAAGTAAATTGCCCGAGAGCAGTTACTGGTTTATGGGAAGAAAAAGGAAAACTACCATGTACTGGGCGGTTGGTTAAGGGGAAAATAATGGAGCAGTTAAGAAACTGCTTAACTGGTGAAGTCAGTTACTGGATGGGATAACCGACCATGGGCAGTTCTGGATTGGTTCTGGACAGCTAATAACTGTCATATGGCAATTGGCCGAGAGAAAGAAAACTGACGGATGGCAGTTACTGCTTAATGTTGGGCATGTGGGCAGTTAGTGGGCGGTTATGGACGGTTTACCCAGAGAGAAAACTGCCAAAACTCTCTTTTAATATGCAATTTCGTGGACAGAGAAGTGGACACTTCCCTAACACGAAACTGATGTGGGAACCGAAATTCGCACTATCGATTTCCGTTGAATTAGGAACGCAGGGTAAACCTTAGTTTCCCAGAGGTCCCGAATATCTACGAAACCACTCGACAATCAGTCAGAATACAAAGTAAATATCGAAAAAGCAAAGTAAGAATTGAAAACATAGCACATAGATGTCT